>JACGWL010000077.1:0-57098 GCA_034509725.1 Sesamum angolense
AAGCCCAAACCAATCCTACCAAGTTATTGGCCAATTTCTTAACACAAATTACAGCAAGGGATGTAGGATCATAATGCAAGTAATTTCTCCCTAATCTGCTCAACAACAAGTGAAGCTACTGCTAACGATTCCCTACTAATTTGCTGAAATCGTCTCATGTTCCTTTTCTGCCAAATATGGTACACGAGCGAAGCAGGACTGCTGGATTAGTTGCATGCACCGGGTGTTTCCCTCTCCATCACCTTGCAGCCCAAAGCACCCCTTCTTGCCATTGCTTTCTAGGCCATCTCCATCGAATAAGCGGATGTGCCTAATACAGCCTGTTGAGTTAGTGCATTGGAAGAATAGGTGACCATGCGTCTCTGTATGCATCCACAGCCTGTGAAGCTTCTCTGGAATGGCCAACCAAAGCACAAACAGATTGTGCAGTATCTTAAAGGGTACATGCATCAAGGAATGCCATGGCACCGTTGCAATGGCATTACATATTTAGTATGTTTTGATTGAACTTAATTAAAAATAATATTGCACAATGGATTTTATATCGGTCCAACCCATAGTTTAATTACTTAAATTCATTGTTGATTAGTTGTGATATATAGATCACTAATTATCTCCGCATGCTCTGACTTTTCCATTTTCTATTAGAAACAAATCTCACAAAAAAATCTATAGCCTCTCTTTAATAAATCAAGCCACACCTTCCTCTACAAAACTCTAATCGATGTAAAACAAAACAGAGTAACAAAGATGTCGCAAGAGGTTATAAGCACTATCGTCGCACACTTGCAATTTCAATACCCCGAACGAATGTTAAAACCCGTCTTGTCCACCCTCCCCTTATTGTCTGTTTTTTAATAGACACTCGACATGAGTAAACTATACACAGCAGAGTCAAAACCCGCCGGTGGAGACATCACAGTATATGACTAATCCATTTACGAGAGAACAGTCTAATTCATTAGTTTCTATATGTAATATCTTGAGCAATAATCAAAATAATATTCTCACATCTATATCACTATTCTATAACAAATTATTGTATTGAAACTTAGATTTACAATATGACGTGTAAATAGTTTTGTTATTGACAAGATAGTGAGTATATAATTTTTAAAGATGACATAGGTTTTAGTATTATGGGGTGAAGAGGGGTGGAAGGGGTGGATGTGGAGCAAGGATCGGGAAGCCATGGTGTATTGTGGATGAGCTGGAGGAGGATTTATTGATGGAATGGGTAGGGAGGGGGAGGATGTCAAAATGAAGGAATAGGACAGAAGGTATAATTTAGTAGGATTAAAAAGAAGCTAGGAAAAAGAAAGAGGAGCGCGGGGGGGGGGATGGAAGGGGGGTGGAGCAATCTTCTTGTGCTATTTAGATGCGGGAGTTGTTTTTTTGCTAACATTTCTGAATATTTACATGGAGTTTTTTTGTGTTGTTTTAATTTCTCACATATAGAAAAAGGCGTTTTTTTTTGAATAGTTAGGAATAAACATGGGGAATAAAATTCGCATTTGAAAAACCCTAGTAAATAATAGTATATAGAGTAAGGTATTAATATACTTTTTAATATTGATAATATGATATATAGTATGATATAGAATATATAGGTATATAAAGTGGAGATAAAAATTTAACTATATTAATACCAAGATATTTGATATTCATGGTGCAGGGTATTTAGCAAAAATTAAGGTTTCAAGTAACCATGTGTTTTTTAATTAAAAAAAAATAGTGTACAATTATTGAACCCATCCACCCTTTTTATTTTTTTTTCTAGTTAATTAAACTACATCAATTAGTTTAAACTAAATATAATATTTTAATAAAGGTAGACATAATAGCGGATAATTAAGCGGTTACATTAATTAAGCGTTAACACATCAATAAAATTTTATTAATACCAATTTAACAGCAAATTGACTTTTATTATTTATTACGAATCTAATAAGACTATTCCCGACACAAATATATCATTAACTATATGCGTAAAATTATTGGTATTAGTTCATATTGATAGCAATTTTTATAAAACATTATTTAATATCAAAAATATAATATATAATGAAAATGAGAAGGTATTGGAGATGTGTAAGTCATCGAGTATATATATTGATTTTTTAAAGAAATTAATATAATATAAATTTGGATACACAATCCAACTTTGCAAAAACTGATAATGAAATATCTCTTTGATTGATAATGGGATCATTAAAATCTTCGTTCTCCAAATTCTTTCTTAATATGGCTAAATCTATAATTCTCTTATATTCCGACTCGTGTCATGTGTAGTATAATCACAAACCGGTAAGAGTGGTGCACGCCTAGGGGACAATATCTATTATTAGTTCACTGGTATATTTTCGAATCATTATATAATTCGTCAATGAAAATTATATGGTCCGAAACATAACATTACCGCCTTGATATCCACCAACTTAGTAAGCAGATGTCAAATATGAGAGCTAGGGTGCAGACCCTTTCACATAATTAGCATGGTATGCAATACTATGTCAACTATTATGGAAAAAACGATCTGCCAACCCCTCGACTTCAATAATCGTAGTGGCAGCCGAAGCCTTAGCTATAAGAAATTATGTATAAATCTAGACCTTTGACATCAATAGGGTATAGCATGGACCCACCTCGTACAAGCACCAGGCACAACCGAAGCGGAGAGGGAGAAAAAGAGAAAAAACTAACTTGTCTAGCGCAATTCGGGCTAGCATCAAATACACTATTCCTTCTTGCATTCTCAAATCTAGTATGGTGTTCATTTCACTAATTGTGGATAATTACCTCCTAATATGGGGCGAGTGGCTTGCTCTTATTTTGCTGCCTACACGACGTGCCGCACGCGGAACTACGCTCTGACGTCCGCCCCGTCCCGCCTCGCTCTTCCCACTCCCCCCCACCACCAACCCCACCACACACGCCGCTCTCCCCAAAACAAGCTAAAAAAAAATAGAGTGCTTCGGAAAAAAGTGCAAGCAGATAGTATATACTTTAACCAAAGGCCATAGAGTAAGTGTCTCATGGTAACTCACAACCACCCCTAACTATACGACACAATAAACAATCACATCAGGGCAATAATATTGTGGAATAGAACTATACTCGTTGGGTGTTCACTATCCCAAGCTACCGTTAGTATAGAGTTAAGAGGTTTGCACCTTTGGTATTGTTAAGTATCAGAGATATTCCTAATTTTCGTCTCCAGGTGTATACTATCCAATCTTGCTGACGAGGGGGGCGGTCGGACTGTCTCAGGACGGGGAAACTATAGATTCGCCATCTGGGACGGCATGAAAGTCTTGTATAATGTCATGGATTCTCAAACTCCGGTGTAAGAATTTGTCCGCCGCTGCGTTTGAAAGAGGGGTTCTTTATATACATTACATCTTCTATCTTTTAATTCTCGTAACATGAATGATGATATATATAGATATATCACACTGCAAATTCACACGTATGTATACACATATAATTAAGTTTCCTAATTTGACGACTTATAAATTTATAAATATTACATGCATTACACACTACTTAGGTGAATACATGGCATATGATAATTAATTATAAGATTAATAAAAATTGATCATATAACTAATTAAATCAGTTCGTAGTAAACTATAATATATTTAATTAAATACAATACGGTATTAAATTAATCAATGTTACCAGGTCAACCAACTCAAAAGATGATCACCAACTAGCTGACGATCCAAGAATTTGAGTGATAATATTAATTAATCTACAAACCACTCAAGTAAATATGCAAGAAAACCAGAGTATTGAGAGTGTTTTGTGGTTAGTAATAATTTCTAAAACATTAATTGTAATAAAATGAAACAACTTGTACATACATATAAGTTTTTTTTTTTTTTTTTTTTTTAGGGCTTTTGTAACGGCTTTTGAAACTCTTAATATAGCCGTTGAAAAATAGTCGTTTAAAAAATGTAGCCATTATTTTATAACGATTTTGTAACTGCTTACTATGTTCTTGATTTTAGGAACGATCGTTACTCAGATTGTCGTAACGACCGTTAATTCCACCAAAAAAATCATTACAACAATAAAGTTGTTACAACAATCGGTGTAATGTAGTAACGGCAAAAAAACTATAACTTTAGGCACAACACAATATTTGTAACGGCCTTAGGCACGGTTATGGTCGTTATAAAAAAAAAAAGAAAAGATTTTTTACCACTCAAATGATGTCAGCACGTCCGAACCGTTACAAAATCGTTCCACCAGTCATGATTATTGGAACGACCTATGGCCAGTATAAATTCCGCAATTTTTTTTAGTGAAAGAAATTTTATTTTAATATAAATAATAAAATAATTTATTTTAAATAAGTTCTAGCATATTTTTTTTAATTATTTTTAATAAATTATTATTTATTCTAAAAATATTTTAATAAAATTTGACAGGAAAAAAATAAGAAATAAATTTTAATTTTATTTCTATAATTTATCTCAAATGTGAATAATAACGATTTAAAAATTAATTTATTATTTAATGAAATGAAAGTTATCCAATACTTTATTCAATAAAATAAATTTTACTTTTCATAATTTATTTTGTTTAAATATTATATATTATTTTTTAAATCCAATATATATTTATAGTAAAAAATGGTGGTATTTTGTATGTTCAAATTAGACAAGATTATTTAATAATATTAGATAGAATGAATAAAATTGAAAGATTCACTTAATATACTCATGAGTTAAATCTATATAAAAAATAGAAAATAATAACCAAAAATATAAACCGTTATATAATTACAAAATTAGTAAAGAAAATCTTGCTTTAATCTTATTTATTATATGAGAAAACTTTGAAATTATTTTTATTAGAATATAATAAATAATAAGTGAAACAGTTATAGCAACCAAATGAGACAACTTCCTGCTCCAATAACCCATTCTTAGACCCAATCCAAATTTCAACCCCAAACCCGCCCATTTGAACCCATCTAGTTCATACATATGCAAATATTTGGCCATATCATTAAATATCTGTGAACATATAAAATTTATTGTAATTTAGTGTAAAACCAAGAGAAATCTCAAAAAAGCACAAAAAATTATTGGTCACGCCGAATAAGGCACAAAATAAATTATATTTTTTTCTTTATGAGTCTGAGTGTGAGAGCCACAATAGTGTCACACAGCTTTAGAGTGTTAATTCGAGCTTCAAACAAGGCACAAATGAGCGCGAGAATAAATTACAGCAATCCAATTCAGGACCTGAGCTAATCTTGGTCAAAATTACAAGTCATTAACGCAAGCACAGTGTTTCCAAAAACACACAAGATTAATGCACAAAAAATAACATAGTGCGTGTGTTGAGAAGACCCACCTACAAGACTATAAAAATCGAATTCAAAACATCTTAGCAAATCCAGTCCTATCATGCCCTGCAATCAATGGCTCATGCAAGGAAGAGCGTCAATATAGATATAAACGAAAATAAACTTTACGATCTCACGATCAGGATCACACATCGTGAGCTATATTCCCATTAGATACTTCGTAATGAACCTCTGGTTGTGGGCCTAGGGCAAAGGGCATTTCCGCAATGTAATTCCCAGAAATAGTAGATGCACCGAGAAGGTGAACTCGTATTGCGAGTGATGACATGATAGCAGGAGAGAGTTACTTATAATATAGATGTAAACGCAATACAAACTTTGAGTGACCGTAAAAGTACACATCTCCGAGTAGGGTTCGAGGTCTTGCAATTAATATTATAGAGAAATATAAACTAGTGCTCCATAGAGACGCTGTGTCCAAGCACTCATAACCATACCCATGAAACAATGACGAGATGTATCAAGTTTCAACAAAAGCACAAGCAGACCTGAGTGATTGAATTTCCACAGTGCTTAATCTCTGGGAATCCCATGTTTACCCATCTGCATAGAGCACCTTCAACTGTAAAATACCTCAGAACCATAGAAAAAGAGTACACACACGTCGATAAACAGCTTCGATAATGGAAGCTCTATGGAAATTAAAAATAAAATACAAAGTAAAATGAACTAAGAGCATAGAGAAAGTCATTAGTACAGTGGACAATTCGAGAGCCAAATGGTCACTGTTAATGTTTTATATACAATGAGTGAGTCTAAGAGAGGAGAATCATATGAGCGAGACTCTATAAATAATAACATAATACTGGAATAAGTATAAAGCACATGCATGGAGATAGTAATAAATATGTTGAAGCACATTCTTGTATTCATCCACTCCACCCATAACAAAAAACGATATATAAAATACACTTCAATTAACAATTATACACATTACAATAAGGAATAACATCCTTACTTTTCCAGAGAGTTTATGATATTTATGAGAGAGCCTGTTGAATTTATATACACTGGATGGAGAGAATAATAAAGTACAATGCTTATTCTAGTTTTCTTTTCATTATATTAGCACTAAAAAAATAATGGAAGAATCTGAGAAAAGATTGAGCACAGACTATCAAGAGAAACAATATATATAATATATAGTTGCGCAATAAAAAGCATGCAAACACTCTATCGCATATCTTCACAGGCAGGAGAGACATCTGAGTTATAGTCGACGCAAATAATTTAGTTGTCTGTTTATGAGGAACTCCTTCGCACTCGAGAGAGAGAGCAGAGCATTCGAACACTAACAGTGAACAAATCTAATTCACAGATTAACAAAATGTGTCGCAAAAAGGAGACGAAACTTTGGTGACAGGTGTTTTGTCACAAACTAATCAACATTGTAAGTATTATTTGATGGGAGTTTGGATAGTACTAACATTGACCAATACAAGGTATCCACAAATATAGAGTCACATTCCCGACATTGAAGGCCCTACCATACAGTGATATCGATGAAACCTAGCAGCGAACATTGATATGAGATAATCACATTACTGGAATACAGAGGAAAATAAAAGAGAGCCACTTAATCTGAGAGAGTTATAGAGTTAGAACATGAAGACTAAAAAGGCAAATCGAATAATTAAACTAAAATCTAATCACAAGTGAACAATATATCTGCCAATGATCGCGATGGTATAAGAGATGTCTACTCTAGATATAAGAAGAAACTCAAATAGTAGATAGTTAAAAAGTAAATATTTTCTGAGTCTAGAAGTGATGTAGAAATGGTTGATCACAACTAGAACAAGTATCTTAAATAGTTATTATCTATTTTCCAATCCGCGAATTTATTATGGATGGTTTGACTGACAGAAAATATCTAATATAGATCATTATAAAAAACTAAATGGAAAGACACATATACACTCCTTATGCATACACTTGTTATTTGGTGCACATGCCAGCAAAAAGGGCCTCCCTGAGATTAACCCTCGGCTTGAGAACAATGTGCTCTTAACTCACATTTTCTCCATATGTATATAAGCTAGGATTGATCTTTCTCTATACTTTAACTTCATGCGCTCGGAGAAGAAGCGCGTCAACCGTCCGTAGACTCTGTTTCAAGATCACTGTCTTCACTAACAGTCATTATAACTTCCAAGTGCCAAACCAGATAAAGGCATTTTCTGTAGGCTTCTGAGCTCATGGAGCAAAACATAATCTGTTAACCAAGGAAAAAGTAATTGCGTCTATCAAATAACTGTCTTACAATCGTCTTAGATAACACTTCGCGAGTAGTTGGAGTACTATTGAATTCAATTCAACATCTCTCACTATCACTGGAGTGGTGCAGTATGAAGATATTCAGTATTCACAAATAGATGATTAACCCGTGTTCTCCACTGCTAATGAGTGAGGTAATCCACTGCGCTTAACGGCTTGGAAACAGTGAAATTGTGATTTACCATATACCAGATAATATCAATCAATAATAGAGGATAATACCACAAATGTGACTCTCCTTATGTATGTTATCTTTCCACAATATGTCGTCACGGAACACATTTTAACACATACACTGCCCACCTATCATGAGTGCCTTTCTCACACCGAGGAAAACGCCATTTAGAAAAAGCTGAGGTAATATAACAACTCTCATCCTTTTAAAATAGAATGAGTCCCTATACGAGCGAGCGAGAGTGCCTGATAACTGCACAATTATACATTATAAAATTCCCTGCATGTGGATGAAAAGTAACACCTGTTTGAGCGCACACTTTTTTATAAAAAATATAGGAATGGTAAATTGCCTTTTTGTCTCTGTTGTTCGTAAGCGGGGGTAATTTAATCTGTCGGAGCAATCAGGGGTGAAAAGATATTATATGACAATCAGAGTGGCGGTGTGTTAGCAAATGTTCTCCAACCCACTCCACTCGGAAATTAGATAGCATTACATGGGTCATATCACGCGTCTTCATTCTGCTCGAGCAAGTTAAACACCTTGACTCATAAACCGTGTCATAGTCTTGATACTTAAAATAATATTAGGATATTACAAATTTATCGAAGAGTATTTATGCATGTCGGGATTTTGTGCAATTACATGACTTGAAAAGTCCTTGATCTGCTCTGATGGTGTATTCCGCGCAAGTGTGAACGTTCATGTTCATCGTTGAACACACCTGCAAATTCAGACAATAATGTTACGTACTAATGTTGTTAAGCAACATGAAATCATCATGGATTAATATTAATCAAACCTTATAACATAGTACACTAATTAATTTATTAATAAAGTGAGAATGTTTTAGAACTCTGGAGTTTTGTCCAAAATCTGCCCTTAAATTCTTGAACGTCATCGATTCCAATTTGTGTGATAGGTGTTTTAATTTGGTCGGACTTATTAATGAATCTCGTCTTTTGATGTCTACGAGTTATCCACAACGAGCATATGTGGCATACTTATACGTGCGTGCACAATAAATTTAAATTTTTTAAAAAAAATTATTATTATTTTATAATATATTAATTAGATTAATATGAAATACTAAAAAGTATTTAAAAAATAAGAATATAATAAAAATATGAGAGAAGAATAAGAGATGTGGAAGTTGAGAAAAGATAAAATAGGAAGTTAATAAGAGAGAAAAATAGAAAGTTAAGAAAAGAAAAAAAAAAAATTAAATATTAAAAAAAATAAAAATTGACATACCAATAAATTGAAGATACATCTCCAAGGACGAACTTTATCCTCGAGCTGAATCTTACCTAACTTGTTGACTTGTTACGTCAACAGTTGATTAGAGTCTGTTTAGCCTGTGATTGAGCAAATCAAATTTGTATTTTGAGTAAAAATGTAATTTTATACTATTTGACTCCTTTCTCCAATAGTGGAATTAAATTATGTCAAAATCATGTTTTGATAAAAGTTACAATTTATAGCTGTTAATTCCTGCAATTATTTTTCAACTTATTATCTATCAATTATTGGAAGGAATGCCTTCTGCCTCTATGGCTCGTCGGGTCCCAACTTTAACCGCCCACGTCGATTTTGCAGGCTCTACTGTCTGGGCATGGTCTACATCATTCCCAAACTCCGAGTGCAAGAACTTCTGAACAAATACATGGATTTAAGCTAATATAACAAGAGCACGGTCTAGTAGTCATAATCTTGAAACAGGTTCATTAAAGTTTTGTCACTAGAACAGCACAAGCAGATTGACAGGGAAAAGATAAACTTGAAACTGCAACACAACTGATCAATTGGGCAATCTGGATTTTATTAGTGGAAAGCTACCACTGTATCGCACATGACTATAACTGAGAGACCTCAGCAGAAGTTACAGCAGGACAACCGACTTCTTCAACAACAATGTCAGTTTATCAAATGTGGGCTCTCCAGTATAGAAGTCCACATGTCTCACACAAACTTATCAAGGTACTCCTCCACGGTGGTATACTCGACGTCTGGATAGAGTTCCGAGGCCTCAACCCCAAACGGGGTGATATCGAAATATGTATGATCACCCTTAACGAATATCGCGTGGTTGATCGCCAGGAAGAAATTGATGGGCACCGGAGACTCTGCAACAGGAGGGATTGGCAACCCACAAGTCAGTTTCAAAGCCAAAACAAAATGATGATTCAAATCCAAATGTAAGTCAATACCAGAATCAAGAATTTAGTTCAAGTTTTCTCCTAATACTCACCGCGGATTTGCTTCAGGATTTGCTCTCTGGGATGTATTCTTTCTCAAGAGTCTTACCGATCTTCTTCTCCCATAAAGCAACGAGCTCGTTGAACGAGTATATGTTCTTGGGAGGCTTAATGTAGAGTACCTTGTTCAATGTTCTGGATCATCCACAGCTTTGATGGTGTAGGTGCCAATATCTTGCTCGACATTGAAGACAGCTACAACAACACACAAGAAATGCGGCAGGAAACCATAAGATTAGTCGATTTTATGACTAAACATTGCATCCTAGGATGACAGAACAGAAAAATGGCTATTATGTTAAGACAAGATCCTCATTTACTTTGTCAGAAAGTTAAAGAACATCACAAATAAGGTACGTTTAGCAAGAATCAATAACAGATTAAGAATGCTTTGCAAATTGAACAAGTAGTTCATTTGTGCTGATTGATACACCATATTTCGTCGCCCTTCAATCAAATACCATGTTTGAACCGGAGTGATTCTTGAATATAGATTATCGCATTGGTGAATACCTTTAGGATTTCCATCTCCTAAGATAACTGCTTTGTCTCTTGGAGGAGCCGTGGCGTTCAGTTGCACCAGCGTTGACAGAGGGCGGCCAGCAAAGTAGTGGGACACAACGTAGGTGTAAGGAATGCCTTCTGCCTCAATAGCTCTGCGGAAGTTGATCTTGATGTTGAAAGCTGGCTTTATGGGCTCTTCGGCACGAGCACGATCCACATCGTTCCCGAATTCTGATGGCAAGAACCTCTGGAAAATTGAAGAACAAAAGTACGAGAATCATCCTCAGCTGGACCAAAAAGAAACATGCTCAAACAAAGATATTATGAGTGTTAACGGTGCGGTTTCGATTTTTTTTTAAAGCTATTTTCAAATCGAATTGTCACCGGCAGTTTTATAACTAATTTTTCAAATTGCCACTCTTAAAACCAAAATCAAAGGTGCGATTTCAGGCGATTTTAATACTTATAATAAAAGCAAGACGTCGAGACCAACAAAAGTAAAAAACATAAAACAAGTGTTTGCATGCAGCCATCAGGAAAGACCAACATTTTGTACACCATAGACCACTAATACTTTTCACAATTTTAAGTAGATTAAAATATAGAGTAAATCACAAACAACTCATCCATAAGTTTGTCATAATTACGAATACTCTCGTTACTTGAAAAATTATAAATACCTCATTGAAAAAATTATGTAAACCTTAAACGAAAGTATGAAATTTTCAACTTTACTTTTTTATTTTTAAAAAAAATAATTAAAAACTTATACAGAAATCGAACATCCATTAAAAAAAAGAACACTCAATTCACCAACAAAAACAGGAGGATCAACAAGAACAAAAGCCACAGCAACCAACCTTAACATTTCCAGCCTCTTTAATCGCGGCAACAATCTTAACTTGATCAGCCAACTGCTGAAAACCAACTGCTGATATCACAACATCCACCTGCTTTATCGCCTTCACCAGACTCTCATGATCATACAAATCGCCCTGCAAAATTTCGCACACAATCACCACTATTTACACCACAACACACACACACAACTCGAAGGCGCTTAACATATACATACAGTGAGAACGGCAACCCCTGAGTTCTTGAACCCCTCGGCGATTTGGCCTTTGACAGGATGAGAAACCGTGCTCTCTCTGAGCAACACAAATGTGGGGTGCCCTGATTTTGCGCTGGCTTCCACTATGAACTTCCCGATGTACCCAGTTCCTCCGATGATCAGAATCTTGCTCTTCTCCGCCATTGAATACCTACCTTTGTTCTCGGAAAGAACTTGTATTGGCACACAGAACAACTGACGCTGCGTTTCACAGTTTGAATGCCGAGCAATGTTTTTGAATTGGCATACCAATTAATCTCTTAACAGATTTTATTCCATAAGTGCTTGAGCATGATTTGACTGGTTTGACTTTATATAATGATGATTTGTTATTTGGAAAAAATATGATATTACAAAGGAGTAAATTATTCTCTTATAAAAATAAAATAGTAATTTATTTTTTATATTTTTTAAAATTTAGTAATTTATCTCTTTATATTTTTAAAATTAAAATAATTTATTTCGTTAGGTAGGGAGGTAAATTACTTCATTCTAAAAAACGCAGAGGGAGTAAATTGCTATTTATTTTCATAAAATGATAAGTTGCTCATTTACAACGTCACAAGAAGGTAACTTGCTATTCACCCTTTGTTATTTTATTTTAAAGTAAATTATGATGGGCTCCTTTAAAATTATCTTAATTATAAATGCTCCTCATTATTTGAAAAATTACAAATATCTTAAGAAATACCTATTACAATAAGCTGTCATAAAGGGTATTTGTTAAGATATTTGTAATTTCAGGATAATGTTGATTTTTTTCAAACAATAAGGAAATATTTGTAATATGATAAACTTTAAGAAGAGTTAGTTGTAAATTACCTTTTATTTTATAATATCATATTATATATGCAAACATATTTAGAAACAATAAGTCAACGACTTATTTCAAATTTGCCAAAAATTTTAGCAAGTGGACATGTTCAAGAGAATATTAATTAGTATATATTTGTTTATTTAAATGGTGTTCATAGAATAATTCCATTGGACAATGATATTTGAGTAAAAGAATTCGAAAAATCTTTTAAATACTATAGTTTAAGTTAGACTTGGTCAATTTGATAATAATATAAATAAATTTAAATGGCTAAAATATAATTTACCCTTCTATGATTTATGAAATATTCAAAAAGCCATCCTAATAAAAAAAAAATCCACTGTAATTTTCAAAATAAGAAAAAATACCCCTTAACTCCTGCAGTGCGACATACTTGCGTGTTATGTACATTTGTGTCAAGGGGGCAATTTCCCATATTTTAGAAAACATTGGGGTTTCTTTGATATATATATATATGTATATAGTTTTAAATATTTTATATATTACAAGGGGATAAATTGTATTTTACCCAAATTTAAATCTACCTGAATTCATTACAGAAATTAGTTGGATGTGACACATTCTTCACATGTGTACAAAAAAATTACAATAATTAAATATTATTTAATAAAAATGTATGATAGAAAAAATAATAATATGAAAATAATTAAATAAAATAAATATATAACTATTTAAAAAAAATCATTTTTGCCACTTGTAGATAGTGGAGGATATATGGAGTATTAAAAAATAAAAGGAACAAAAACATAGCAAAAATAAGAGAGACACCAAAAATATGCTCTCCCTTAATATATAGTAAGTATAGATACTCAATTTACATTCACTAGCACTGCCAAAAAAGTTGATTTTTTCCTACACTAACGACCAAGACTTAAAAATTGTGGAAAATCAATACTTTCTACTACAGTCAAATGAAATTAATGCGCAAACTTAAATTTTTTTTACACGATTAATCAATATTTTTCATAATTTTTAGCTATGAAAATACTTGTCATGGTTTTTAGCAATGGTTAATATTTTGTCCTTACTTACAGAAACAACGACTAGTGATTGTTGCACACCCGTGGTTAATTTGTAGTCAACATGTTTGTTTTTTCTTTAATTAGGAGTAATTAACTATAATAAAAAAAAATTCATATTTCTTCTAGTGTAGTTAATTCTTCCACGTGATTATAACCTTTGAGATCAAATTTGATATATATATATATATATATATATATATATATATATGTGTGTGTGTGTGTGAGTGTGTGTGTGGTGTGTGTGTTGTGTGTGTGTCATGTGTATAAAAAATACATCATTTACATAGGCCACAACATAGGGGTGTCTCAGGCAGTGTACTCCATTCCGGGAGTCAAACGGGCATCAACACGTTCGACATCTATACTATAAATATGATAGAATGTGAGTGAATTGGTGTCTCAATTATTTTGGTATGTTAATTTTAATATTTTATTTAATTTATTAATTTATTAACTCTCCACTCCTTATCTTTCAATAGTTATAATTGAAGTCATAATTTTTTTTTAAGTTTATTGTTAATTGAAATTGAATAATATTGATTTTGCAAGTATATTTAATCACTATCCATATAAACATATATTCTACAAGTGTAAATTTTTAAGTTAATTTGAAAAAAATATGTATGGGCAATTATTGCATTAAAAAACATTACTAGATAATTACTGCATTAAAAAAATATTTATAAATTTTAATATAAAAAAGCAAATTATAAGTTTCAATAAGATAAAAACATACTAAATATTACGTGGGGGAGGGGGGGGGGGGGGGATGTTTGGCGTATATGCCCATCATTTTTTTTGATATCAAAAAATTGGAGAGTCTCCACGGTGTACTTGACATCAGGATACAGCTCCGAAGCCTCAACTCCGAACGATGGATCAATCTCAAAATAGGTTTGATCTCCATTCACTAATACTGAGTGTTGATGGCCAATATGGTTTATTGCATTGGAGACTCTGCGTCCAATACAATTACAAAAAATCAAATATAAAATAATAATACTTTATTGAAAAAAAATCTTGGAAAGTGACACAATTCAAGAAGAAAATAATATTTTATTGTGATAGAAAACAATCATCGCATATTGCAATGGAATCTGCAACAGAGTTGCGACGTCCACTGACAATGAACAACGACTATTACAAAATGTGTCGCGAAAAGACAACGAAACTTTGTGACAGGTGTTTAATTTGTCACAGTTATCATTGTAAGATTTGATGGGAGTTTGGGTAGTACTATAATTGTTGCAAAATTATCAAAATCGTCCCGAAGTTGGTAGCAAATTTGTGACAGATGAACTTTGCGTAGAAAATACTTAATCCTAAAATTGCGATAAAATTGCAACAGCATTAATGCAACAAAAGTTGATAACATGTATTAATCAGAGAGATAGATATATATAATTCCAAAATTAATGTAAAATGTTAACAAGATTCTTTTATTATCACTAGTTGATAAATATAGCTAGGATCGGTTTTCAATGTCTTTCGCGACAGAGTCAGTGTCCGTTGCAAAATTGTCACTAGTCGCAATTGTTAGTCTTTAACGACTATAATTATAATGGTTATAGTATTGGAAATTGTCGCAATTTCTATTGCAAGTCGGTGATTTAAAACAATTATATATATATATATATATATATATATATATATATATAGAGAGAGAGAGAGAGAGAGAGAGAGAGAGAGAGAGAGAGAGATTGTTGCAAACCAGCAATCTGTTTGAGAAGTTGGTGTTCAGGAACATATGATTTTTGGAGGGTTTTCCCAATCAGCTTCTCCCACAAAGCAACAATTTCATTGAAGGAGTATGTGTTTTTGTAGGCCTTATGTAGGGTTTTGTTGAGGGTTCTTGGATCATCACTGCTCTGATGGTGTATGTCGCAATGTCACGTTCATCGTTGCAAGATTCAGACAATAATGTTACGTACTGTTGTTAACACAACATGGAATATCATGGGATTAATGTTAATCAAATCTTATAATAAAGTTAACTAAAGTGACTGTTTTAAAACACTCGAGTTTGGTCTATCTGTTGTTCAATACTTGAACATCGTCGTTTCAATTAGTGTAAAGTAAATCGAAAATTATAGTCACGTGGTGTTTTAGTGAAACTTGTTAATCAATCTTTTCTTTTGATGTCGACAGGTTATCCACAATGAGCATTTTAAAAGACGATTTTGTCCCTGAGCAATAAGAAAATGACAAAACAAAATGAAGATTGCGTGGTTATATTAGAGTCAAATCCTACTTAACCCATTGATCTGTTACATTATTAGTTGATAAGTGTTCTTTGGTCCTGTGATTAAGTAGACTGTAGACCAATCTTGTGTTTTTGAGTGGACACACAATTTTTATAACATTTGGACCCTTTTTCCGATATAACTTTTGGGATTATATTATGTCAAAACCATGTTTTAATAAAAGTTACAATTTGTAGCTGTTAATTCACTGTAATTTTTTTTTTGTCTAATTACCTATTATAACCATTGAGTTTTACAAAAACCACCTAATGTGATGTTCGATTTGGAATCTACAGTTATATAATCAATTATTGAAATTGTAAATACAAACTCCATAATCACTTTTACTAAAATCAAAATTTTCAAAATTAATTATCTCATAATCAATTATGCAACCACTGGACCTAAAAGATCTCAAAACTAAATGCAGGCAGGTGATCCATACGTATTTTGACCCATAAGGTCCTCCACAAAAGCTAGGCATTATTCGTTCATAAAAGTCCAATCGTAAAATCTATCTGACTTGACTATAGAAAAAAAATATAAGTTTTTCTCAAATATTAGTTTCGGATTGAGAATACCTTTGGCATTTCCGTCTCCTAAGATGGTAACTTTATCTCTAGGTGGAGGTGGCAATCCTGGTTGCATCAAAGTTGTGAGAGAATAGCCCGCAAAATAGTTGGAGGAGACATAGGTGTAAGGGATGCCTTCTGCCTCTATGGCTCGTCGGATCCCAACCTTAATCGCCCATGCCGATTTTGCAGGCTCTACTGCCCGGGCACGGTCCACATCGTTCCCAAACTCCGAGGGCAAGAACCTCTTAACAAATACATGGATTTAAGCAAGAGAAGACAAAATATTCTGTTTGGTTATAATCTATTACACGGTTTATGACTTTTTTTTTTTTTAGTTTATGACTTGGATTAATAAAAAATATAGCAAGGTAGAGTTAAAAATTACGAATAAAAAGAGGCATGAGTGTTAAAATAAGAAAGAAAATTAAATTCAAGAATATAGAGAGTTCAATTTATGTGGTCCGAAGATAGATTTTCTCTTACATCTATGGTTGACTCAAGTCTTGTTATTAGGACGGAGGTGGTGACCTAATAATGTTCACATGGATAATTAGAGCGTAAAGTAAATTTTTTAGTTGTGTACTTTAACAAGTATATCATATGGTCAAGAAGATTATCATATATAATAAAATAAAATAAATTTAGATGTGCATAAATAGAAAACTAATAATTAAATTAATGAATAAAAAATATGATTATTTATGGAAGAGAAAAAAATAGATAAGGGCATTTTACGTAATTTATATTTTGTCAACATAGTGGTTATTACAAAGATCTCCCCCCTTAATAAATAGGGATAATTACATTTACACCCCCTCACCTATTGTCATTTTACCCAAACCATCCCTGCCTTTTCAAAAATTACAGAAACCACTCCTAACAGCCTTTAAAACCCCAAAATGCCCTATTAACTTGGTCAAATTTTAATTTAATTTTTCAATGACATAAATACCCTTAGGGGTATTTTGTAATTATCAAAAGGTAGAGGGGTGCCAAAGTAATATTTATGGAAATGAATAATATGACCTCATATTTTTTTATTATTATTTATATTAATTTTTTTATTTTAATTTAAATTATTTTATTAATTTTTTTGTTGAATATATATAAATTTACACTAATAATTGAAATATTAAATTATGTAATTAATATATTAAAAAACTAGCTTATATAAGTTCAAATTAAAAATTATCACATTTGTATAAACTATTTTAAATTCTTAATATTAAAAGATTTATTTTTTATTTTTATTTATAGCTAAATTTTATTAAAATTAATAAATTATACATATATGTATATATATTTATATAATATAATATCTATATAATTGAACATATTTATATGTATATATTACATTTATAATAATTTAATAAATAAGTTATTTATTTACTAATTCTACTATAATTTATATAAACTGCATAATTTATTAATTTTAATAAATTTTAATTATAAATAAAAATAGAGAACAAATCATTTTTAACTTTAAGAATTCAAATTAATTTATACAAGTGTGATATTTTTTAATTTGAATTTATAAGCTAGTAGCTAATTTTTATTAATATATTAATTAAATAATTTAATATTTCAACTATTAAGAGGTGTAAATTTATATATATTCAACAAAAAAAATTAATAAAATAATTTAAATTAAAAATAAAAATTAGTATAAATAAAAAATATATATATATATGGGGTCATATTATTCAGTTTTCTAAATATTACTTTGACACCCCTCTACCTTTTGGTAATTACAAACACCCTAAGAGCATTTTTGTCATTAAAAAAATAAATTAAAGTTTGATCAAGTCAATAGGGGTATTTGGGGGTTTTTAAGGCTGTCAGGGGTGGTTTATGTAATTTTTTAAAAGGTAGGGTAGTTTATGTAAAATGGCAATAGATGAAGGGATGAAAATATAATTATCCCTAATAAATAATAATGATCAAGGCACACTCGATAAAAGCTATAGAATTCTTTTAACTTTAATTAATATGCATAAATTAAAAATATATATCGATAAAACTAAGTAATTGAAAAGACATTATTTATGAAAGAAAATAATATTTAAGGGTATTTTAACACATGCACGACAACCAAAATTAGTTATTTCAAAGTCTTTCCAATTCATAAAAAAATCAATATATAAGACATACAGACAAATACATGCGACGTGCATAAATCTTTTTACCCCATCATTTTCTAAATTACAAGGGCGTAAATTGCACTTTTTTTTATAGGGGCTTTTATGCACTTTTTTGTTAACACAGGGGGTAAATTGCACTTTATTTTTTTATAGAGGCTTTTATGCAGTTTTTTGTTAGGGTAATTACATCTACCTCCCCTGAGGTTTGGCATAATTACAAATACCCCCTCGTTGTTTGAAAAATTACAAATACCCCCCTAATGTTTGATAAATTATGTAATCCTTGGATGAAGGCATAGAAATGTCAACTTTGCCCTTACAGTATTTTTTTATTTTTTTAAAAAAATTAAAATCTTATAAAAATATTGAATGGGATGGATGAAAAAAAATTAAAAATTATAAAAAAAATTATTGGCTTAGTCGATAAAAAAATAAAATTATAAATTTTAATTCATAAGGGTATTTTGGTCAGTTCACTATAAAAAATGCATAGATTGGGGTAATTGTTAGACGGTCGTTAAAATTAGGGGGGTATTTGTAATTTCTCAAACAACGAGGGGTATTTGTAATTATGCCAAACCTCAGGGGAGGTAGATGTAATTTACCCTTTTTGTTAACAAGGGAATTACATTTAATCCCGACAAAATAATAACAAAACAGTAAGCACTGACCTTAACATTCCCAGCTTCTTTGATTGCAGCAATGATGTTAACCTGATCAGCCAACTGCATCTGCCCCACTGCCGATATCACAACATCCACCTGTTTTATTGCATTCACCAGGCTCTCACGATCATTCAGATCTCCCTGTCCCAATACAAACACATATCCCAAACATAACTACCATGACATCATCTGCTTAAAACTCGTTCGAATTCGATCTAAATCAACTAAAATAACAACAAAAAATTAAAGATCGGACAAGAATTAATGTACTCATACTATGAGGATAGTGACACCGGAGTTCTTGAATCCTTCGACGAGTTTGGCTTTGGCAGGATCAGACACAGTGCTTTCCCTCAACAAAGCAAAGGTGGGGTGCCCGGATTGAGCACTGGCTTCTACTATGAATTTGCCGATATAGCCCGTTCCCCCGATGATCAGAATCTTGCTTTTTTCAGCCATTTTACTGCAAAGAGAAGAATTATTACACAATAAAATTTGGACAGGTGAGTTGGGTATTTATAAGTAAAGTTATATACCAAACTCTCTTATGCATGGTTGGTGTTTGAATTATTTTATCTTAGTTTTTAAGATTCTTTGAGGGTTTCTTGGTTGCTGGGAGTCCACTTGAGTAAACTTTTTTTATTCAAATCAGGTTGGATTGCGTTCAATCGATAATATGGTAATGTAATTATTTATGTAATTGGTCCAAATCTGACCAAACTCGATTCGGGTTATAATTTACTCACTTAAGAAATTTGTGTTTGGTTCTGAAATATTTTTTGATCGAATGTGTGATAACTTATGAGATTTTTTTCAAATATATTTTCGGTATGTGAAGATTTCAAATTTGATTTCAATTTCAAATTAAAATAATTTATGTTATCAAGCATAGTACATCAATAATCACGTCACGGCACTAAATAAGGAGCATGATCCCAGAATCAACTTTAATAAAAGGCGTCGATTAATGGACGGATTAAGAGGTCGATGGTGAAATTATTATAGTACCCCAAGAAGTTACTAGATTTAGCTTTACCTAATGAAATGCATGACAGAATGGAGAAACAGATGTACTATTTTTATTTTTTCTATAAATAGTTTTAAGTAAACCAACATATTATTATGATAATATTCTATATGCAATACATCAATATTTTCTAAATCAACAAACAAATTCAAAATAAACAAAAATACAATATACTACTATTAAAATTAAACTAAATATTTATATCCGTGGGACTCGAACCCACAATAGAAAAAGTGAGCTACTTATTGAATAGTATAAATACGCCCTCTTTCGATCATTTGAACGGGATTCGAATATATATATATACACCATATTATATTAATTATTATCGTAATATTTGTATTTCACATTTAATCCCATACTAAGAAAAAAATCAATTAAACATATTTCATCTTATTTTTCCTCACTAAAAAAATTACAAGCAATCACAGCCGCAGACGAATCTTGTGGTTCAGATGTGTCTGTTGTCATTTCTCTTTTGTTTTTTTTTTTTTCCCTTTGAGTCACATAGACGCAAGAGTTTGGTCGTCTGGTAGGTGGTGCATCTCTACCATTTGAAGTAGCACCAATGAAATGTTAGCCCTTTATTTGTTCTTCAATTTTTTGAAATAATAATCCAAGTGAAAACATGTTTGTTTATATTTTATTTTGTATTACTACTATTTTTACCATTGTTTATTTTTTGATAGTTACTTTATATATATATATATATATATATATGTGCATATATAATATTTTTCAATTGTTAGTTGAATAAATGAATAATGTATCTATTTTTTTTCATATTGTATTGGTACGGGATCACTCACAATTTTATCTCAATAAAACTAATTTTTAATTTTATTCATATAAATAAAATATATATTGATTTGACATTACTAACGATATAAAAAAATTTTACATTACCAATTCAGATACATTTTCATTTCAGCATGAGAATCCGTACAAAATTGAAAACAAAATTTTCCATTTGGAAACCGGAGTCTGTAATTTTTACTAAACACTAACCTTTGTGGCATGCTGTCCCTGTATGTATATAATAAATAATTTTTCACACTTTAAAATATATTATAGAAGAGTAAAATATATAAACCAATATATTAAATTTAAAAAAAGAAAGAAAGAAAAGAAAAAAATAATTTATTAGTTAAAATAAAACTTTAAAAATCAATACGTTAATTATATTATTAGTTCAAGGACGTTTTTGACTTTATAAAGAATTAGTGCAGCAGTGCAAGTAACCGCCGTTTGTGAGTAAAAATGACATTTCCTTTTTTATATAGTGTAGATACTATTAAAAAGAAAACTCATTTTTTTACTCAAAAATAACGATTACTTATACCGCGACACTAATTTTTCAAATCACCAGAATTGTCCCTTATGTATTTTTCAACCGCCCTTACTCAAATTATTCTTCCCCTCTATATATCTACACAAATATATCTATACTAATATATAAAATAAAAATAAAAAACTTTTCTCTCTTACAAACGGGACACCGCAACACCAATTTTATTATTATATTGATAGTATTCCTAAGTTAATTTTCTTTTTTTTTCCCTTTGTTGTTTTCTTTTTTTTTGAAACATGATATGTTGGTTTATATATAATTTTTTTGTCTTATTTATAATATATTTTAAAATATAAAATATTATTATTATATGCACACTGACGACGTACCACGACGACTAGTATAGTATAAATTACAACTAATATATTATCAGAGGAAGCACACTCGACAGTTATGCATATTCTAAATTTTTATTATATTTATTCAATTAAATTAAAAAAACAAGATAAAATAAATAAATGATATATATGCATGAATAGAAACTTATTGATAAAACAGACTGATTAAATAGTTGTTCTATACATATTTGGGAGTATTTTAATCCACAACTAATATACAGACGTTATGTATTCAGAATTTTTATTTAAATAAAATATTAAAATAAATAATATAAATGATATATATATATATATATATATATATATGTAGTATTTATATATTAAGTAAAATAAAAAATAAAAAATTTAAAACAAAAAACTCAATCCGACAATTGAGCTATGGTTTTCCATGAGAGGTCCTATTCAACCTCTCTGGTTACAGCTCACAGAAGGTTCCAAGAAGTGGGAGTATTCATTTTCAAGAGTATTAGGTAGGAATATATAACTTATATAATTTCCTTTATCTAAATTTTGACATAGGAATTGTTACGTAAAAAGTATAATTGTAAAATCATAGTATTATTTCAACACGTGGTAGTCAATGACTCGTCCGCTGATGTTATATGTGGCCCTTTTAATATATATGAATATTAATTAAATCCAAACGCCAGTTTCAATTCGGGATCACGTCTTCTCGAGACTATTTTAGATATACAATTTTATTTCATTAATGCGTTTTTTTTATTAGAAGCGATAATTATATAATTAAATTAATATTTCAATAAGTTGAGCAGTACAACAAAATGAGTTACAATAAAATCACACAAAAATGGCAATAAATATTCGCACATTTAGTGGGATTCGAATTCATAATTTTGAACTTATTCATGAGACCATTAGATATATACTAATATTTAGTTTCGATTCTATCATCTATTTTGACTGTAGATTGACGATGTTTCAGGAAATTATTTTGACAGATTGTAAACGTGTGCAAATAACATGATGTAATAGACAGGTAGGCCCTACAGTCCGATAATGACGATGAGTATATATTGTCATCTCATATAAGATGTTACAAAGAATTTGAACACTATATAAGTCCTAAAGTCATCTCTTCTTAATAAATTGTCTTCTTAAAGACAAACTCATAAGATTCTGAGTAAAGCGAACAGTATTTTGGACACAACGTCGTATTAAAATGAACAAATGCATGCCACATCATCAAAGTATCTATACTAATATAAAAAAAATTATGGCCTACCAATTTTTCAAAACTCAAATTTACCCTCTATTTGATTTATTTTCTTTAAAAATATTTGGTCAAATTAGTAAATTTAATATATTTTAATAATTTCATAATTATATTTTTTTTCCTCTTAACTACCCACTACTTCACATTTGTTTCCCATTTACTTTTTTCATATTTATTTCAATTTATAATTATAACTTATTAATTTAAAAAAAATCTTATCATCTCATATCAATTTTTTTTATATGCTTGCGGGAACCGTGTGCAACTATAACTAGTATAATTAAACTTAAACCTTTGTCTTCTGAAAACCTTAGAACTACGAATTGGGCTGAAAGCTTCTGAAGCCCAATCAATCCGCAGGCTGTCGTGCTGGAAGTTGGGCGGGAGCTTTGGTATTTGGGCTTGTGGGCCTTTGGTTCTCCATCCGAATATTACGCTTTCTAGCAAGCACTAAGATCGCTGGGCCTTGTTTGGTTTTATTTTCATTCTCAATTTTAATTTATTTATATTTTTGTATTAGATTTTATGTGAAAAATGAGAACATATTTGGAGTTGGAGATTCTTGTGATAAGTTTTAATATAAAAAAAGTAATGAAATGAAGATGTGTACTAATTAGAGTTTTTAGTACTAATTTTTTATATGAAAATACGTGATAAATTAAAACATGTCCGAATAAGAATTTTTGTGACAAATTTTCGTACAAAAAAACATAATATATTATAATATTTTTTATGATGTCTTTCAAATATTTTTTTTTTTATCAAAGCCCAACGCTCAAAGAGAGAACTCCACCAAGCAGTCCAACAGGTCTGATTTTACTGGCCAATGAGCAATGTATCAAGCCTGTAAAATGCTTATTGTTTTTTTTTTTTTTAATTTGGCAAGCTAAAAAAGCGAGCCCCATCCAGTAAGACAATTCAAATACAATAAGGATGACAACTCACACATACTTAAGATATCACCAGACACCGTGTTATGCTAAGAACTATCCAATTAATACCATGTAATTCGGCTGAAATCAACTCCTTGGCAGCAAGTAAACAGATTCTCAAACTCTCGAGTTGAATGGACAAAACTAAGTTAAGAGATTGTATCTTCATCTATATAAATCCAAATCACAAACTGATTTCTTTGTTATTTAGCCAACACGTACAACTTTCTAACGGTGTATGATTTACCCTAACTACTTTCTGAATCTTGCTCAACGACTGCGTATAAGTTGAAATTTTGTGCAGTCATTTTGATAACTAGGTCTCTCATACCTTATTTCTTTTTCTTTTTTTTCCAGAATTTTAGCTACTTTCAAGCTCATTTTTGCACTCCACGCAAATTTTATCACTCCATCACTATATTCAACCATTGTTATCACATTATTTCAAGTTTTTTCTTTGTTCATTTAGTAAAACCATTACTGACTTAAGGATTAGAGTGCTAACTTCTGTTTTGCAGGTTAGTCCCTTTTGATCTTAGGATTTTATTGAAATTCTTTCGACTGTCGTGGTGTTTCTGAACTCCTATACACAATAATTTCTTTTATGAAAAAAATATTTGTTCTAGGATTTATGATCGTTTATTTACAACAAGCAAATAGTGTCATCACAGAATTTTTTAATTTTATAATATTCTG
Source organism: Sesamum angolense (assembly GCA_034509725.1). NCBI lineage: Eukaryota > Viridiplantae > Streptophyta > Magnoliopsida > Lamiales > Pedaliaceae > Sesamum > Sesamum angolense. The sequence goes on from JACGWL010000077.1 coordinate 24,774, forward strand.
ATTTAAGGAGCGACTTATCGCAAACTCCTTTGAATCAACAACAGAAAGTTGAAATTAATTAAACTAAATAAAGATAAACTATCAATCTCTAACTCCTTACCTACGTCAATACATAATACTTATTTCCTTCAATAATCAAACTATACAGTATAATCAATTACATACCATCGAACAATAATTTTTAAAAACCTCATCGAAAATATATTAATTACGTACCATCAAACAATATTTTTGAAAAACCTCATCAACAATATAATCAATCACATATCATCGAACAATAATTTTTTAAAACGTGGTCCTCAGTCAATTCTAAACCTAATGATGTCAAACATCAAATCTTGCAACTCTCATATATTATATACATATAGGTTCACATAGAACTTGGCCAGTTTTTTGGAGCTAGGGAATGGGACATAGCATAGTTGCCAACCAAAATCAAATGAAATTCGATTCATGTCAAGAGATCCAGCTTTCCATTGTACATCGTTGTCGGATGATTTGCCGAAATGGCAATACCTTCTAAGAGCAAGAGGATGGTATTGGTGCAAACCGTATTGTTTGGGTCGTGTGATAAGATTATATATCATAAAATTAGGTGAGATAAGAAAATAAAAAGATAATGGATAAATTGCATAAAATTTTTTTGTATTTTAAAATTTTAGTTGAAAATTCTTTTGTGTTAAAAAAATAGACAAAAAATTATTTGTATTTTTAAAAATCATGCACACTCCCCCTTTTTTGTTAGTTAAGTTTAAATGTGTTAAATTTTTTATTGAATTGCTCATTATATCCTTGTTATAATAGCTATTTAATAATTAAAAACTCAACTGTCCAGATCTAAAATAATCTAATAATATTTTTTATTTATATATACACACAATTATATATATGTACAGATGCAACGGTTCCGATCGCCACTGCCTCTGTAGGCGGGCGTCGCGTTGTCGTTGCCTCTGCGGGCGGCAATGCATCGCCAAGCATAATTTAGGCGACATCGTTGTTGCCCAACGCGCAGGCGAGTGCCGCCCAGATTCTTCACAGTGCCACCATCTTTCCCCAGATACAAGTCAATGGGCGGTGGGTGGTGAAGTGTGGGTGGCCGGCAGCGCAAGGGGGAAGCTAGGCGAAGGGGGAGGTGTGTGACTTTTTATTTTTATTTTTAAAATAAGTAAAAATTATAATTTTTAAAAAACTAAAAATAAAAAAATTAATACTTATAATGATAATTCTAATTTAAATAATTATTTATCTTATATAATATAATTTTTAAAAATTGATATAACATTTTTATGTTTAATAAATATATTTATGAATAAATATAATTTATTTAAATATATTTAAACTAAGTAACAATTTAACTTATTAATAATATACTATATAATTGATTGATATCTATTTTTCTATGAATATTTAAATTTAAAATGTGAATTTTAGTATATTTATTTTTGTATGGTGCTTTTTTAATTTAAAATTTTATATACTTTTTAGGTATTTTGATAATTAATTAATATATTTTAAAAATATTATTTTTTAAGTCAGTTTTATTTTATCATTGTAACTTATGAATAATTAAAAAAAAAACACTCTTATTAATTATTGAAATATAATTTTTAAAATAATAATCGTCGTGGAATATTTCCTTTCTAATCTACAGTCACACGAAACAGAAATTCAAAATAAACATTCAATAGAAAAAAAGAGAGAACGAATGTTTAATTTTTTTTAAAAAAAAAAGTTTATAAATGTAAGGAGTAAAATCCATATTTCCCCCCTGTGATACTCCAAATGTTCAAATAAGCCCCTGTGATAAAAAAAATACCATATACCCCCCTGTAAAATTTAAAAATGTGCATATTACCCTTGTAAAATTCATGTTCCCAAAATTGCGACTAAATATGTATATTTTGCTCTTAAATTACCTCTGTATTTAAATTATACATATTTTAAAAATATAATATAAGAAAATATAATTTAGTTATATGTATATATATAAAAAAACCTAAAAAAAATAAAACGAAAAAATGGAGATTACTAACCGACGGACGAGAGATTGGCGGTGGGTAGGGTGTCAAAATGATCGTTGTCGGAAGAGCTTTCCAACGGTGGAAAGCATACATCGAGAGGTCATCGGATGTCGGAGAAAAAAGCGATAGAAAATTGGGGGCGCGGGTAAGGGGCCAATATGCACCTTTTTAAATTTTACAGGGGGGTATATGGTATTTTTTTTTCACAGGGGCTTATTTGAACATTTGGGGTATCACAGGGGGGTAATATGTATTTTACCCTAAATGTAAGGCAAAAGTTATACTTTTCGAAATCTAATAACTAATTAAATCTCAAATATTTTCAAAACTACAAAAAAGAATGAATATAATTTTTTACTATATTTTATTATTAAATTATTATAATTTAAAATACATTCTTTTAAGCATGTACATATTTCGCAAGTAAAGAAAAACCAAAGTGAAAATAGGGCATATAGGGAAGAAAATTTTTAATCCTACCTTAGACTAAACGATAGGATAGTATATTAAGGGCTCGTTTATTTTGTATGATATTATTAAGATGAGATAGATAATTTTATAATTGTAGTGATGCATTTAACACAATTAATGACGGGCCAACCACATTAATACTAGACTTGCGTTAAATAAAGTAAATAAAAAATAAACATTAATTGACGGAAATATCAATCTCAATCTTTTTAAGTAAAGGAGGTCTAAGTGGATACACTAACCTATAAATTAGGATTGCTAAGATCGAACCCGGTATTAATATTGAATTCTAATACTGTAAATAAAATATATGATTACGCATGATAAAAAAATTATTATGGCCAATCACACGACCAATAGAGGCAGTAGAGTACCTATTTTGGGTTCCACGACGATTGATATCTATAATGGATATTTATCTATAAAAAAAAAAAAAAAAATGGGTTCCACATAAAGTCATGTCCCAATTTCAAGAACTTGTCTAACTCTTTGGTCACTCTTTCCCTTGGTAATTTAGTTACTTTAGATATTACATAATGTCGCCATGTAGTGCAAAATATAATGTGTGTCTTCGAGTATATGTCGTGTTTTTTTTAATGAATTAATTATAATTTTATTGTTAATTTTAATAATTAATATACTAATTATAAATATCAAGTATTTATAGTTAACTAACAATTACTATTATAGTTGACCAATTACTATAATCATTTATAATATGTATTTTTTAGCATATGTCGTGTTATGCTGATTAGAATGTGAGGGCAAATAGTAAAAAATCCTCCTGTATTTTCAAAACTCAACTAAAAATCCCATGTATTTTAAAAATAGGCTAAAAACCCTCTATGATTTTCTAAATGTAGCTCAATCTCCCCTCTCCGTTAAATATAATTAACGGTGTTAATTTTTTTTAAAATAATTGTTATGCCCTTATTTATTATGTATTATCCATGATTTCATTGATCATTGGACTTTTTTTAAACTGATAAAATCGTAGGATCAAATCAATTCGTCTTAACTGTTGGATCTTCAAAATTAAAAGTCAAGATTAAACAAGCTTATAAATTTATATTTTATCATATTATTAATTATAAAAAGTTAAATTATTGTTTTATTCAAAATAAAAAAATAAAAAAAATCCCTAACCCCCCCCCCCCCAACCTCTGCCCCTCTCCTCCAGCCTCACCACAACCACACCCCACGCTGCATCCACCACAGCCCCCTCCCCCGTCTCGCTTACCCAGCCCAACCCACAATCGCCATTGCCACTGCCACTGCCAAGAGAGGGGAGGCGATGGCGTCGCTGTTGCCCAAACCAGAAATTTGAGCGAAGGCAAGAGTTGCTCTGGGCGTCGGCAACGCCATTGCCCTTCTCTACGAGGGCGGCAGCGGCGGCAAATATTCTTTTAATTTTTAACTAATTTAAGATTTTATAATTTAATTAAAATTTTAAACTAATAAGAAAATTAATTTAAATTTAAAAAATAATTGTAAATACATATATTAGTAATTTAAATTTCATATATAATTTATAGTAAATAATATAATTTATTAAAATATATTTAAATTAAATATTAATTAAATTAGTTAAAAGAATATTTTTGTTATTGTTCATTTATATTTACACTGATAAATATTTAAAAATTTCAAAATAAACTTAGTATATTACTTTTTGTATTGTGATACTAATTTAATTTTTTAATTCAAATTATAAATTTAGAAAAAATATATATTTTTCGGACTTTGATATTTAAATAAATATATTTAAAAATAAAATTATTTATTATTTAGGAGGGATGAAAATATAAAAAAATTCTTAAAAATAATATTAAAACAAGTGCATTGGATCATAGTAATTTTAACCATAATATGGGCATTTTTGTCAATTTACATAAAAAAAGGGGTCAAAACTCACAAAAAAATCATGCCCACTTTCACCACCTGCAAGTGCACTTTTAGAAATCATGAGGGGTTTTTGCTTATTTTTAAAAATAAGGGAGTTTTTAGATATTTTTGAAAAACACATGAAAGTAAAATGCAATTTGGCCAGAATGCAATTTAGCTATTTTTAGAGGTTTAATTACATTTTGTCATTCGAACTATGACCGTTTTTACACTTTGATATCAATTTTTTTTTTTTTTTTGTTAATTTACCATCTCAACTTTACGAAATGTTGCACTTTGCAATTTATAACTGTTTTTTATCAAAAAGACATCACTTGCAATGCACATGTGATATTTAATGTTTATGAGATTTGATATTTTTTGCATATGCACATGTGATGTTTTTTTTGGCAAAAGAATCACCAATTTTTTTGCTAAAATGACATAACATGCAGTGCATATGTAATATTTATAAGTTATGCAATGTGATTTTTTTACGTAAAACATGTGATGTTTTTCCATAAAAAATAATAAATAAATAGTCATATATGACAAAGTACAAATTTTACAAAGTTAAAATGATAAGTTGACAAAAAAAAATTAAATGTTAAAGAGTAAAAACAGATATAATTTGAATGACAAAATATAATTTACCCTTTTAAAAAACTTTGCATCGAAAATGTCTCGTCGAATTATTTAACTTACTAATTGTATTTTAATTCATTATACTTTAAAATATATTCTTTTAGTTAAAAAAATTGATTGAATTTAAAATACAAAACAGTCAAAAAATAAATATTTTGAAGTATATATAAAGACAAAAATAGTTAAATATTTAGTTATAGGGGTAAATATTATATTTATTAATTTAGAAAAGTAAATATTGAACCCTATTTTTTTCAGAGTTTATTGCCGCCCTAAAATAGAAGTTGGTTACTAAAAGACCGTTGATTTAACGACCATGAAAAGGGACAGATAAAAATGCTATTGTTAAACCACAAAGACTATAATTTTAATAAGGGGTTCGGAGAATCCGAGCAACGCCTGTGTCCGTCCTGCTCTCGACAGTGGCGGTGGCGGTGGCGGTGGCGCTGCGGCGTCTCGTGTGTATTGAGCCTCCCGTTGTTCTCTTTCTCTTCTAGCCAGAAAAGGATAGTAATTTGATTCAACCCAGAAACAAATTTCCGAGGGATAATAGATAGATACATTTGGATTTGCTAGTGGAGCCGGAGGAAGTGGGGGACATGGTGGGATTCTTGAAGTAATTGTTGGGCTCCCTTCTGATACATTGAATTTATTTCTTTAATTTCCCCCGAGACATTGGGGCCCTTTTTTCGTGGAGAATTATGCACTCATATACATACATAGATGTATGTGTGTATTTGTGCGTGTGCGTGTGGTTGTGTTCTGTATGAGGGAGACATTGAAACGTGAAAAGGGCTTATTTTAGGCTTTGGATCCCGCTAAGCTTATTGGGGGATTAGGTACAAATGAATTCCTCTGCATTATGAGTTTATGGTGGTTTTCATTCCATTCTGCTCGTAGGAAAAAGTAATAGGTAGCTGCCCTTGTTTTCTGGATAAAGAAACCTTGGTGAGAAGAGTGATGAATTTTCTTTCCCTTTTCGTATTACAACACGATGCATGGTGCGTATGCTTGAATTTTGAGTTTGTGTTGGTGAATATCATGAAAAAATTAGAGTAGTCATCAAAGAGTTGTGAAGTTTGATAGCATTTGTTGTAATTCTTGCCGAGAGGCAGATTAAGAAGTTCCTTATCTGCATTGGAAATTTCTAATTTCTGGGATTTGACAATTCCTTGCTCTGCTTTTCAGGTTGAAATAGAGGATTATTTACAAATTCAAGCACTACCCAATTTGTCTGGCAACGCTTGTTGCTATAAACTGCTATTGGTTCTTCTCCAGTAGATTTATGAGCAGAAAATGCCATTTAAGTCCATGTTTAGAGATCTTATGGGGAAAAATGGTGTGGATAACAAACTAAACCAACTAGTGGATCAGAAGTGTGGGCTAGGCTATGGAAATTTCCATCTTACTCCTGATGGATCATCATCTTTTGCAAATGCATTGGTACAAGAAAGCCTGTGGGCGAACTTGCCACCTGAGTTGCTTCTGGATATAATTGGTAGGATAGATGCCAGTGAGACTACTTGGCCGGCTCGGAGAGCTGTGGTTTCTTGTGCTGCAGTTTGTAAGTCGTGGAGGGAAATAACCAGGGAGGTCATCAGGACGCTTGAAGAATGTGGGTTGCTCACTTTCCCCATGTCATTAAAGCAGGTACTTCTTATTTATTCTGCTCCCAGTTTCTCTTGAGTGTTAACCTTCACTTCTCTGATTTTAATTCTTCGAATCATGGATTAGCCTGGACCAAGAGACTCTCCAATTCAGTGCTTTATCAGAAGGGAAAGGGAGACATCAACATATAGATTGTATCTCGGCTTGAGCCCTGGTAACTGATGATCCCACAATCTTTGACTGCCTATAGTTGTTTAATTATCACATTCATGTTTTAGCTACATTCTATTTAAATATCTGCTGATTTTTATCAGAACATTGGCCATCTGTGATTACTTTTTCCTTTTTGCTATGTGAAAAGTTTGTCAAAAAGTGTTGTTATGAACTCCAATCCTACATTTCCACCATCTCCGACGCTGACTGCTTGAGCTCAATTGCAGCTCTTTCAGGGGAAGCAAGTAAATTGCTGTTGGCAGCAAATCGGATCAGGAAAGCCACAAAAACAGATTTTTTAATATCTTTGGCCGGAAATGATTTTTCTCTGACCGGTGATAACTATGCTGGGAAATTAAGGTACTTTGTTTGAATCTCCTTCTTGACTTTCTTTCACTAATATGATGCATCCATTAAACCATATGTTTATATCATCAGGTCCAACTTTTTTGGCTCCAAGTTCTTTATTCATGATTGTCGGCCTCCATGCAACTCTGCTATCCAGTCTCGTGGTTGGTCAAGGAAAAGAATTTCCGCAAAGAAGGTGGCACCAAGATTACCTATTTGCAACTATAAAGTGGCCACTGTAGCTTATGAGCTCAATGTTCTTCGCACAAGAGGGCCAAGAAGAATGAACTGCACCATGCATACAATTCCTATTTCAGCAATTCAAGAAGGCGGGACTGCTCCTACGCCGGCAACATTTAGTCATGGTCTTGATGAGGCTCTTTCCCCCTTGACAGCTCCAGATGGTAGAAAAGAAAAATCTGTTTCTTATTGCATTTTTCAAACCAAATCAAATGATTTAACTGGCAACACAAGTGAACCACTGATCTTGAAAAACAAAATTCCAAGATGGCATGAGCAGCTGCAGTGTTGGTGTCTGAACTTTAGAGGACGTGTTACAGTGGCATCCGTCAAAAACTTTCAGCTGGTAGCTACGGGTGACCCATCACAGAGTGTTCCAGCTTCGGAACAAGAAAAAGTGATCTTGCAATTCGGAAAGATAGGGAAAGACATATTTACCATGGACTATCAATATCCCCTTTCTGCCTTTCAGGCCTTCGCTATCTGTTTAAGCAGCTTTGACACAAAACCAGCATGCGAGTAGACATTTCTGCTAAAACGGTTGGTTGTAATGGTGCTGCCCCAGCGGTTTAGTTGTTTGTATATAGGCCTTTTTCTTCTATTTTTTCCTTTCTTCAGGAAGAAGGTATGCAATCCTGTCATCCTTCCTAAGAAGATTAAGCTTTAGTTATAAGGTGCCAACGATGTGATTTCAATTTGATGCTTATCTATTTTGCATAAAAGCTTTGAACTTAAACTATTTGGATATCTGCATTGCTCATAGGATTTAATGCTGCACAGTAAAAATGATTTGAGACAAATTCTTTTGAAATGCTTTGTCTAGTGACTGCCACATAGCTTTTGGTGATTTATGCGTCAAGTCTTTATTATTAATTATTGGTTATTTACAGCAGGGCAATACTTTGAGAAAGCAATCTGTTCTTAAAATTTTTTAATTGCTAGCATTCTTATTATGTTTACATCTGGACATCAATAACTTAGTACACACATATTTGACATCTACAATTAGTAATATGTAATTTTCACGTTCAGAGGACATCTACGTCCTTTTTATCCCTTTGCTGGCAGCCAACACGGCAACCATGGCGTCGAGGCTTTTCAGGATTTTCTGGATCGGAATCATTTGGTTCCAAGAAAAGACCTCTGAGACATCTTCTCCTTATACTCGGTTCATAAGTTTGTCTCTCCATACGATTCATGTTAAATTCAGCCCTTCGTGTCTCAGGTGGACCTCCTTTGTCCGTTGACTGGATTGACTCCTTCGGAGCATGAGCGACAGATATGTGAACTCCTGGATTTCGTTCTGTGATGGAAACATTGAACACAATGGAGTTATTTATTCCTTGTGCATTGTTGTTTACATATACCTCTTTCGGGGGATCTTCAGTAGTTTTTGCATCTTCTGACTTTTTTCCTTCATTAGAACTTCCCTCTCCATCAGTGGTTGCTTCAGCCGTTTCATCAGGATTGATCTTGTAGCCTCTATGAATGTGAACTGGCCCTTCTATTCTTGAAGAATTAGACCCCATTTGCATTGATGCCCCTCTGTTTTCTCCTGCAAGGGTTATCACACTTACAGGTTTGTCATTAATGGAAGTTTTGGGGTCTCCAGTGGTCACTCGGTTGACAAATGTTGAAAGGTCATCCCTGATGTCTTTGTGCAAGGCCACATGTTCTCCACTCGGTCGAGCTGATATCTCTTGAGTTTCAGAAATCATGCTTCTCTTCTTCAATTGAGAAGTTGTGGTGTTGGTTTGTTTTACACTGGGGACAGAGGTAGGTAAAATCTCCTTTGCGTCAACTGTCCCTTGCTTCTCTGCATTCTTCTTGTCCGGTTTACTTGGAATCTTGCCCTTCTCAATGATGTTTGCTCCAGAGCCAGATTTTGGAGTGATAATATGGTTGACTTCCTTCTTTGTCTCTTCATTAATTCCAACCTTTGTTTCTTGCACTACTTCCTTCACTTGAGTTTCTTCAGGCTTTGCTGTCAATTCCATGACTGGCGTATGTTCCCCATTAACAATGGAAGAATCTAACTTTTGGGTTGGTGTAGGTGTCTCCAAACCCTGGACAGGGGGGGTGCTGGTGCCAAGTTCTGATGATTTAGACGACGTTACATTTACCTCATCTCGTTTGGAGCCGGTCTCATCCACAGTCTGATTTTTTGAGTGGTTAGCACTCTCAGACTTGACGTCAACTGATTTTGGGGTTGGTATAGGAGTCTCTGAACCCTGGACAGGGTTGGTTTTAGTGCCAACTTCTGATGACTTAGGAGGTACTGCTTTTACCTCATCTTTTTTGGAACTTGTCCCATCCACCATTTCACCATTGAAGTTTTTAGCACCGTCAGATTTTGCCTCTGCCTTCAGCTGAGGTTCCTGTTGAATTGTGCGTCTTGCTTCTTTTGATGGCGAATTAGGCTGTATCCCCTTGCTGGAAGTAGAGGATGTCAGTTTAGGAGAACGAGATGAGAGGCGAGATGGAGAACGAGGTTGTGAAGCCCTTTGGATTGTGGAGGGGGACTGAGAACCCATGCGAGACGGAGATGAAACTGTGGATCGTGCTTGAGGGGGTGCACGAGATTGAGCTATCTGAAAAGAGGGTGATTTGGGCTGCGAGGAGGAGGGGGATTGAGTAGCTGCAGGAGACGGCATTGACGTTTTGGGCTCATTTGCAGGATTAGCGAAGATAGTACTGTTTGGCTGGCTAGCTGTTTGCACTTTGCCTGAAGGTGGTGGTGTTGGGGCAGAGGCTGTAGTTTGTTTCTGGTCAGTGATCTGCTGTTCTTTTGTAGATGGAGTGGTGGGATTGGGAGGGCTGCTGGCCGCGGTAGGTGACTGGCTACCTTGATTCATGGTTTCATCTGCAGTTGGAGTTCTGGTGGTGCTGGCTATTGACTGGCTCACATTTTGGGATTCGGCTCCAGGTGTAGTAGTAGTAGTAGGTGTGGTGGTGGTTGCTGGTGGCGGTGCATTAGTTTGGGTTGTGGTTGAGCTGCTTGAAGCTGGTGTGGCTGTTGACTGGTTACCTGGAATCTGAGTTTCAGCTGGACGTGGAGCCGTGGGGACGGGACTGTTGGTGTTGGTGGTTGACTGGCTAACATTCTGGGTTTCAGCTCTAGGTGCAGCCCTCGGGGCAGAATTGGTGGTTGCTGGTGGTGTTGCAGTTGTTTGGTTTGTAGATGAACGGCGTGCGCCTGATGACCAAAACCTTCCTAAGGAGAATGACGACCTTCGATCCGCCATCAATGTTCAGAAACAATGTAAGGTGAAAATAGGATGGATAGCTGTCTGTTTTCTGTTTCTTGAGGTTAGTTTGATATGCAACAAAGGCTAACAAGACATCTTATAACTTTTGAGACCAAAACTAAAGAATACTCCAGCAAATGACTTGTGTTGTATTGCTTGTCTCAGTCTTCTTCCTTCAGTTGTTTCTTTTGCCTGTCCAGAGAATCAAGTTTGCTTGTGAAACTCATGGGATTCTCCGATGTAATAAATTTTCTCCTTACCAAGTCTAGAATCTTTCTCAAAATATGTCGCCCTTTTCTTCAAACTTGGTACTTATTCTTTCTTCCAGTTAAAAAACACGGTTAAAAAATGGTTCTTGCCCTTAAAGCAAAGTCATTACAAGCAAACATAATTTCTTGAAAACCAACTTTACAAATGGCCCAATAAAGAAATCAGAAGTACCAAATAGCTTGAATTTGGACAAACAATCTATGCAAGGAAAGAAAACACATAATTAAATCCTAACAAGCAACTGATTGAGGACAGGAAATGTTCTGGTAATGCTACAATTTGTACGGCTATAAATACCCTTTCTAATTAATTTAAGCACAAGTCCCAAGTTCAAGCTCATTCCTCCATTGTCGCAAGGTACGATGTTAACTTTAATACAACCATTAGCTTCATTAACATTGAAAAGCTTCTCATGTTTAAAGTAACAGAATCGTATACTTCAGACAACAGCATCTATTGGGTTTCACATTTCTTGTTTTGCATTATGAACTTCTTACCCATCAAAATATGAATCATCTTGCACTAAAGCTTTCCAGAATCAAGAAATCAACACCTCGTCGTCTCCTCTTTCTGCAAAGACACTGTCCCATAATTACTCTTTTAGACCCCAACTCCTGTCTTTCTAGTGGTAATTTGTACAAAATCATGTTTTCTCAGATGTTTCGGTCAATAGGTCTGTAATGATCTTTGTCTATCTGACTTCAAAGTTTCTCAGACATTTTTCTAACTATGATGCAAAAATTAAATCAAGAAATCCTAAGAATTTCCAGTTCCCAGTTGAATATTGTCCAAATCCCCCATACTTGAAACACTCACCTCATTGCTGGTCACTCAAGCCTGAAACTGACCTGTAGGTTTTCCTTTATAGGACCAAGAATGCAAAGTCTTTTCCGAGCAGTCAAATGTTGCCTTGAGAATGGGCACATCAAGAAACTGCAATATCTAGGTGCAGGCAGCACATTGGACCTGATAAGGGCGTTCCCGCATCCAGGACATGCCAAATCATCTCCATCTACTCCAACGAACAAAGGTTTCAATGATCCAACAGTGGTGGCACGGTCTCACACAATGCCACAGAAGGGATTACAGAATACAACAGTTGCCGATGTACTAATGACCAAAGGAGACGAAAGGGTTGGATCTTGGCTGTGGTGTCGCTCAGACGACACCGTCTATGATGCTGTCATGCAGGTGAGTTTCAAAACTATAACAGATGCAAAATCCAGTTAATCTAACTTCTACATAAGTCTCCTTGTCAAAATTCCGCAGATGGCACAGAACAACATAGGATCATTGGTAGTTCTAAAGCCAGGAGAACAACAGTTGATAGCAGGGATTTTGACTGAAAGAGGTATTGCATCAACATGTTACTTATAAAAGTCTAGGAATAATTACCAAAACAGCTCAAGTTTTGAAGTTCAGACATACCAACGGAGAATTCATTGATTTTAAAAAGTTACACTGACACCCTAACAGTCACATTTTACATTACAACCTAATAAATTCTTCTCATAAATATCATGCATACTGTTCATTGAAACAGACTATTTGAGGAAGGTGGTCGGACAAGATAGGTCCTCAAAATATACGAAAGTTGGAGAAATCATGACTGATCAGGTTGATGCTGTACATATTAACACAGGTTTCATGTCCTCAGATCTCTTTCGACTCTTTGCTAAAAGTTTTTATTCCTGGACAGGACAAGCTGGTAACAGTAACATCAGACACAAGCATTCTTCATGCAATGCAGCTCATGACAGGCAAGTATTGTTATATAAGGATGAAATATATCATAAAATAAACGGAAAATAAATCAATAAGCTGAGTCACACATAGATATATGCAGCATAATGGATTCTTGACAGTTTAAAGCAAAATGGATGTATTTATGCTTGCAGAGAGTCACATAAGACATGCCCCAGTTATTAACGGGAGGATAGTTGGCATGATCTCCATTGTTGATGTTGTTCGAGCAGTATTGGAGCAGCAACATGGAGAAGTGAGGCAACTAAATGAGTATATCCAGGGAGATTACCATTAGAATTCTATGTACATGTGGAACAAAGCACATGTGTCCACAAGCTACTTCAAACTTCTACCAAAGGTACAGCTATTATACTCTGAAGCAAAGTTGCAACACGCCTTCAATTTATGACAAACTACTCATGCCATCACAAAGATCCTGAATAAAAGTTGGTGAAGGGCGTGCGTTACGAGACGTGCAGACTATTCTCACATATGACATCCAACCATGTACACAATGAAACATTGTAACCAATTATTCCCAGCAAAAGATCTTTGACTTGCTTCATTCTAAACGCAAACTTCTGTTTTACTAGTCACCAAGTGTGTGCTCGCAAACTTCTGTTTTACTAGTCACCAAGTGTGTGCTCACAAACTTCTGTTTTACTAGTCACCAAGTGTGTGCCTCTATGCCCTGTATCAGAGAACTCTATCGATTCGTATGTTGAAGGTTGGTCGGATATACATTACCTCCATGGATCTAACATTCTAATCAGAAATTCGACAAAAAATCAGATCAAAGCAAATAAAAAATGTGAGCATACAAGAGATGGCACTGAAATTATCTCAAGGGACTAGCATTTCAGACTCCAGATTTATTAAGAACTCAACTATTCCCTCAATGCAAGAGCTTTTCTTTATTCAGATTCACCCACCTGATAAGATAAGATGCCACAGAAATCAAGGTCAGGGTTAGGCTCCATGAAAATGGTGTTGAAGCATGTCAATCGTTTCTGGGTTAAACTTAGCCAAAGTAGTTTGCAGGGACTGTAGTTCATGTTATTGCAAAGTCGCCGACCTACTGCTTCAGATTGCTGCATTTGACATATTTGAGGTGATTCTAAAATTGATGAACTACATGGTTTTGGGCACAAAAAGAACATACATGCAAACAGATGGTAAAACTTACGACAAGTCTAGGTGAAGTGCCACTAATCTAATGAAATCTCAGCACATCAATAATCATTTTGCTTTCTTGTGCAAAGACATGACTTATAGGTGATAACCGAACTATCCGATAATTTATCTCTGTTCTGGCGAGTACTTGTTACTTCTATGACTTGATCCCACTCCTCGAGATGCTGTTAGAGCTACCTTCAATGGCTCAGATAGTACAAATCCCCGGGCTTCCATCATTCCATGTATCCTTCGAGCATCCTCGACAAAGCCGCCAGCTTTAAGTGAATCTATAATCCTTTCAAAATCTGCAGACTCCAATTGCTCAATCTTTGACTCCAGAACTCCTAAAGCTTGAAGCGCCTTCTTCTCAGCCCCAGACTTAATGTACATGTCACAAAGGCTTATATGGATCTTTAATGGAGGAGCCTCGCCCTGTTCAGCAATCTTATTCAATATCTGTTCAACTTCATCAAAAAGCTCCAACTTGCAGAACCAATCAACAAGAACAGTATAAGTAGCAACCCCAGGCTCAATTCCATCCTTCTCGAGTTCCAATAAAAGATTTAAGGCTTTATCCAACAAATTCTTCTTTTCATAAGCAGCAATCATACTGGCTGTGCATCTATCGTCTGGCTTGTGCCCAAGTTTCATCATCTGATCAAAATTATGCCTAGCTTGGTCCAGGTTACCGGCTCGCTCACATGCCTCAACCATTAATGCACAGGATTCTTGACTCGGCTGGAAGCCAGCAAATTGCATGGTGGTGGAAATTCGGTCAGCTCCATTAACATCACCAACCTGGGCAAAGGACCGAAGCAAGGCCATATATATCTCCTTCGTAGGCTTTATGTCCTTGTTTCCATTTCTCTCATCAAAGACTCACCTAGTTTTGGTTGACCAGCATTCACATAGGCCATGATCATCGAATTGTAGACCTTCATGTCAGGTTGAAAGCCATGGGCCCTTAAGCTTTCAAATGCTTCTTTGGCTCGATCAAGATTTCCTGATTTACAGTACATGTGAACTACAATGGTTAACGTGATAACATCAGGAAGAATTCCATTTTCATTCATTTTTGTCAGAATTCTTTCGGCATCTTCCAAGCGATTTTCTTTAGCAAGAGCATCAATCAGCTTTGAGTAGTCACGTACGTTTGCGTGGAAGGACTCTTCACCAAGCACAAGTTCTGCAATCTAAAGCATACAATTAAAGTTGGTCGAGAGCTGAGTCTAACTTTAAAAAAAAAAAAAAAAGAATTGAGAACCATCTTCTACATTAATCATGGATATAAAAGAGTAGAAGTCAGAAGAACCTGAGAAATTAAAAAAAAAAAAAACACACACACACACACAAACAAAGAAACAAAATCATGGGTTTTAATGCCCAGAATTTTCTTTCTAATTTGACTGGAGAATTCCCTCATTCTTGAAGGCTATGATTCTTTCTGGAAAAGCACTTTATTGAAGTGCTTAATGTGACAGAATGCCCTCAACCCTCAGCTTGCCCACCAGGGTTAACTCAAAATTTTCACTTTGAAGCCTCATCTAATATACCATGTTAATTCAATTGTAATCTTCCAAGGTGGACAAGGGGATTGTTGGCATATCCTTGAGCATGAAACTTAATTTCAAGCATTACACAAAGTCAGCATCCGTAAGGAGTAGTTACATAACTACTAATCCATGAGCAACACACGGGACACTGAAGACCTCCTTGGCCTAGGGGTAGTGAAGTTCAGGGCAAAGTTAACATACTTCCAGGAAAATTTAAAACACATGCTGTGATACAGGAATTCATTCAGCATCCAGACACAAAGTTAAGTGTCATAAACATACAAAAGAAAACCAAATTCAACTAATGTCTGCCATAATGTATTCCTGTGTCCCCTCGTGAAACTAAGTGATTTGATTCTCACTATGAATTTTCAGATACATGCAGTTCTATGTATTACATGCAATCATTCACTTAGTTATGCATGCATGCCGGAGTAGAGATAAACCCTAGATAATAAAAGAGCAACAAATATACAATTACTGTATGCTTTAATAAATTAGACCTTCATCAGAGTATAGGCATGAAAACTGAAACCACAACAATGAACTGAGAACTAAAAATTACACATCGAAATCATGTATGAACTAAATCTAGGGTTAATTACACTTAAACCCCCTCTGAAAATGCGAAATTATGCTTCCTCCCAAAGAAGTTCTAAAATTACACTTACACCCCCTCGAAAATTCACAGCGCCTTTCATTAGAGTTTGGACAAAAATTGCTAATGTTAGCAAAAAAAAAAAAAAAAAAAAAAAAAGAATAAATAAAATTTTAATTTTACCCCTCCTTTAACATTCTTATGTAATAATTTTGTACTTATGAGGGAAGGGAAAAATAATGATGTTAACTTCTTCCATATATATATATATATATTATATTATATATATATATATATATTACATTAATCCCTTTATAAGTACAAAAATATACATGAAAATATTAAAGGGGCAAAATAAAAAATTTATGTAATTATTTTTGTCAGTGTTAGCATTTTTCGTCCAAATCCTAATGGAAGGGTGTCACATGTAAAGGAAGAAACTTTCAGAGAGGGTGTAAGTGTAATTTCAAATTTTTTTGGGGGGGAAATGTAATTTCGTATTTTCGGAGGGGGTCAAGTGTAATAAAACCTGAAATCTATCAGGAGGCAAATGATCCAATCACTAAAACCATTTGCCCATCTAAGTATTCCACAATTGTCAGACCAACAATTTTTTTAAAAGAGAGAGGCACTCTCCCAATGCTATCTGTTGATTGAGAAACTTAACAATTCCTAACAATATCTAGGGTAATCTAAAGTCAAAAATTCAAAGATGAGTTTTCAGAGAATATAATCAGACATTAGCATTTAGCAAGTAGAGCTAAACCACTATCATATTTCATCCAAAACTAAGAAAATATAAGCTATGAGATCATAAATATGAATGAGAATAAAGTATTTAAGCATCATCCACATAGAACCATATAAGTAAGTCTATTCCAGTTAACACAAAATTTACTTCCAGAGGAAACTCCTCCAAATGTATGACAAACACATATACTACATTTGGATGGAATTAGATTTGCAGTTTGGCATTATTCATATTTGTTTAAGTGCTTCAAGCATTATTTTTTAGATCTCATTTTTAATAAATTTTAAACTTTCAGTTACAGAACTTTATTAGGAACATTTAAGTTTCTTAAAGAAAGACAATGTTGAAGGGACAACTTGGTCATACAAGCATCAAAGAAATGTGTATCCTCATAAATAATAACATTCTTCAACCTCATACCACTATGTTCTAAGCTTATGAATTTGAGAAAGAGCACAGTTATGATACCTTGAAGTATATATGAGAATTCTGTTCCTTTAATCTATCAAGAAAAGCAATCCAGTCAACCCTGCTAGGTTGGAGAAGGCCTATCCATTCACCTAAAAGTGGAGCAGGATCATTTGCTTCTTGTAAAGAGAGGATCTTATCAGTAACAAGTTTGCATCTACCAGATATTGGCTTTGGCTCCTGAGGCCACATAACTTCGCCGCTCTTGTGAACTTTACCAGCCACCTCAGCCCATTTTGAGTCAGATAAATCAAGTCCATAAATCTTGTACTTGATCTTCCCATGTCTTTTCGGAAGAGAGACAATCTTCTGTTTACCTTCACCCACATTATCATCATCTCCCACCCCCTCTTCTCCACCAGCGATTTCTTTTCTCAAATGCTCTTTCCCTGGAGATTCTGTTTGGGCTTCCTCTTTGTGAAGTTGTTCTAAACTCTCATAGAACTCGCTCTCCTCCATTTTTTGCCGGGCCCACTTGAACCTGAGCTCTCTTAGCATATCCCCACGAATGCCCACTTCACCAGCAAACCTGTACATCTCCTTAACTTCCTCAGACTGAAGAAAAATCTTCATTTTCTCTTTTTTCTTCTCTTTTTCCATGTCTTGCAGAACTACATTGCTAACTTCCCACACTGTTCTCCATAAATCCTCACTGAAATCCTCTGAGGGCGTTGATGCAGCAGATCCAGTCATTTGCTCAAGACCACCCTTTTCCATCTCTGATACAACCTTCTCAACAATAACTGCAAGCATCCCATCAATTGTTTTCTTGTCACAGTCAGGATAAGCTTCAGAGAGCTTTTTACGCATTATCCAAACAAATCTGGACAAGAACTCATTCATGGTAGCATCATTTTCTGATTCAAGATCCACATTACTTGATGAGTCATTTAAATTAACTTGTTGTACAGTGTGAATGTATCTACAGAAAGGTTTATGAAATATTGGGTTTTTAGGGCCATTGCTGAAAGATGAGGCATGATAAGCTCCCGGTGGATGACATAAAGGGGGCGTGCAGCTGCTAGTGGTCACACCGAATCTGTAACCAGAAGAGTATGAGGACAATCCCCTACCATGTAGTTTTGATAATTTGGTAACTGTGGATCTCCGAAAGAAGCGCCTCAAATTCATATCTACGTTCCTCCTTAGCCTCAGGAGAAGTAATGGCACCAGCTGATATATGGTTTATGTACCCAAAGCACCAATTCCAACGAATACCGGATACAAGACAGCGATCACAAATACATAACTGAACTACAACATCAAAGGCATACAAGTAGCCAAGTGATTTTTCCTGCATTTGGAAGACACCAAATCCAATGGTTAGAAACAAAGGAGACCATCCTCAATTTTAAAACCAATCCTTCAAAGGAAATCAAGCATTTGGTATACGAGTCATTTTTCAATAAAACGTAATACGAAATGATACCGAAAGTTCTTCCTAAAACACATCAAACCATCTATATTCCTAAGAATCCACCACACAAATCAAGAATATCCAAAAGAATTCGACGAATCCTGAGCTGAAGCTGAAGTCAAATATAAGAAAATACATCCAAATTACCATGCTTTTAGATAAATTATTAAAACCCTCATCATCCAAATTCTCACATCAAACTGGAACCAGCAAAAACACCAATACCAACATAACGCCAATTAAATACAGAGAGAAAAGGGGCAATTACCAGATCAGATTGAGAATGAAGAAGAGCTCCAAGTACAGAGTTGAGTGTGAAAAATGCACAAAACCCTATTAGAACCCTTTAGGGAAACCCGAACCGAGTTTCGACCCGGATACCAAGTCCAGCCTAAACCGGAGATTCTAGGGTCTCTTTCTTACACACATCAATTATGGGTAATTTCGTGGGTTTTATGATCCGGGCTATGTCCAGCATAAACTATTGGGCCTTCTGCTCGCTGGCCCAGTAAATGAGCAAGATGAATCATAATGTATCCTCAAATTGAGTTTGGCTGAATCAAAATCAATTATATAATAAGTATAATACATTTTACACTTATCATATGATTCATATAATTTAAAAAAAAATAACTAACCACATTGACATTTAGCTTTCTGCTAAACATGATTTGGGTAAATTAATAAAATTATACGGTAATTATTACCATAAGGCAGTAATCTAATGGGTTGACAAAAAAATTATTGTCATTGATCAATAATTGAATTGACATAGGTTTAAACTCGTTGTCCCCAACTCTTGACCCCCATTGTACTAAAACAAGAAAAACTATATATTTTTTTTAAAATTTCATGTCCAGTAAAATTAGATAAATCAAGTTGAGATATATCGAAACTTACATAAATCCTTTTTTCTTTTTAATTTACAAATAGAGCATGGGATAGAGCAGAAAGAAAAAGAAAAAGTTGAAATAATATAGGTAAACTGCAATGAGTTTTCTTGAAATTTGACATAATTACGAATATCCTTTTGTTATTAAAAATTGACAATATTCCCTTAATTTTAACGCCCGTCTAAACAATTAACCTAATCTATCATTTCCATCTATTTTTGTGGTGAAGTAATCAAAATGTCCTTGTGGATTAAAAATTATAATTTTATTTAATTTTTAAGATTTTCAATTTTTATTATGAATTAAGTTGATAATTTTTTTAATTTTTTTAAAAAAATTCATCTACCCCGTTTGATTTTTTTAAAAAACTTTGACTTTTTTTTTTAAATATTGCAAATGCAAAGTTGACAATTTCATATATCCACCCAAAAATTACATAATTTCATCAAATATTAGGAAAATATTTATAACTTTTCAAACAACGAGGAATATTCATAATTATATCAAATATCAGGAGAGATCGTTATAAATTATCCAATCATATAATATGATTATTCCATTTACTTGGTGAGATTGAGTTGAATATTCCAGTTGAGTCCAATATCAGATTTATATTGTTTTTGTTTAGTTTGGAACAAATGATACAAAACTGGGTATAATTCATGATAATGAGTTGATCATAATGTCACCTAAGGAGGTGGAATTTACAATCCAACCCTACTCAACAAAGTTGGATGAAATTTCTTCTCCCTAATAAGTCCTCTATTATTATTATTATTATTATTATTATTATATTATTATTATTATCTCTATTCTTCCTGAAATCTTTCAGGAATATTATACCGAATGGGTAAATTACTCGCCGAAAATTATTCAGGCGGAAAAATCGAGAAAATGGATTGAAGGAATGGCTTCATTATACTTCTTTATGGAATTTTCCATCCCTTGGATTTGGAAATGGTTACCGGAAGTAGGAATTACCCTACAAAAAATTCCTTGTGTTAAGAGAAGATTTTGCACCAAATTTGGAATAAATTAGTGCAGATTGATCCAGAGACCAAGAAATACTATGGTCAGGAAATAATCAATGACATGGAGGAGAAGCTCCAGGAATAAAAGTCTTGCTCAGAAGGAAGAAAATCAGGCTCCCAATCCTTTTGAACACATTTCTCAGAGAATTCTGAATAGAAAGGGGGTTATCACGAAAGAACAAATGATTGCAGAGTATCTACGCCAAATGCAAAAAGATCTCCAGAAGAATCTTTCAGGGTTTACATCCCCAATGGAAATTTCTTCCAAAGATGGAGAAAATAAGTTTTCTTGTCTTGCAGGAGAATCCCAAGACCCATTTGAAGATATCACTCAGGAAAATCTTCTGGAAAATTTCTTCAAAGGAATTAGAGAAACTCTGAAAGGAAAATCAAAAATGGAAATTTCAGAATCTTCTGAAGAAAAAGACAAACAATCAGGATCAGAGTCAGAAGAAAGCAGCTTCTCCAAGATCATGAAAAAATAAGGTGACCACTAATGGCACAAGGACTAAAAAAATTTTTGACTGATAAGACACATGTCGACAAAAGGACGACACGTGGCAAAGGAATGACGACACGTGGCGAATGAATGCCATGCGAATGTGAAAATGACATTTCAAGTCCGAGACTGCGGTTATAAATAGCCCATCCCTTTCATTTTTTCAGTAAGCCCTCGGAAGACTTCATGTGCTGAAGCTGAGGCACTTGTATCTATTTCTTTTGTTTCAGTTATATAAAAGTTTTTCTTTGCAGAAGAAGTGGGAATTTCTTTAAAGTTTATATTTATGGCATCTTTATTTGCTTTCAATATTTGAATTTTTTTAATTTAGCCTAATGCAAGGCTAAGCAACTACTGCTGAATTATCCATAACAATGGAGGTAGCAAGGCTCAAAAAAAAAAAAAAAAAAAAAAAAAAAAAAAGAGTATTTTTCATTTTTGATAAATATAAGGAAAGACTGAATAATCATAAGCAGAAGATTCATGGGTCGTTAAGTTAAAATAATGAGTATGAACGAAGTCGGCTTCGCCATTGCTGCCGGTTTGGCCTTTGGCACTGTTTGGCATTTGTATGGCATTTTCTGACTGTAATTCATACTTGTTAGTTTAACAAAACGTAAAAGGTTCCCAACTCCTTCTTCTCTTAATTTATTCAATTTTCTTTATATCTATCATAGTAAAAAATATTCTTTCAATACACTCCGCCTACATGGTCGGTTCTACATACCGCCTGCATGGTCGGATTTTATTTTTGCAATTTTTTCTGTATTCCGCCTACATGGTTGGTTTTACATACCACCTACATGGTCGGATTTAAATTTTGCTTTGCATTTTCCGATCCTCCATGGCAAAAGGCCATGGCTTTGGTATCAAGCCATGTTATTGAAGTTGTGTTGGATAATTCAGCAGTATTTTATTCCGTCTGCTTATTATGCAGTATTCATTTGATAATAGAATTAGTCATGTAAAGAATGCTAAGAAAGAAGAATATGAACTTCCAAAAAATTTAGATCAATTAAATAAATGGACAATTCCAAAAGTTAACCCTAGGTTAATCTATAATTTTGGAAGATTTGATTTTTGGAAAATTAAGCAGGTAGTAAAAACTACTGAAGAATCTATTGCACTTGATAATGAAGAAAAGGTAATAAAACTTTTAGATGCCATGGATATAAGGCATTATCAAGAAGAATACAAATTTTTACATATAGGTCTTGTACAAATAGCCTTTAAGCCTTTAACATTAGAAGGTTTACCAGAAAGCTTTTTAGCTGCTTTAAGAGATGCTAGGAATTTAGATTGGAAAAAATCTCTAATAGGGATAATACAATCTAGTCTGGCTCATGGACCAGTATTCTTTAATGTTTACCCAAATTTACAATTATCATTATCTGATGTAAATATCCTTGATGCATTAACATTAAACGTCAAAAACACATGGGTATAATTATGCGCCCGGATCAGAATTAATATGTATATGTATAGAATATACTATAAACTTCTTCAAACACTTTAATCCTAATTGTAGGACACAAGATAATAAAACTCTTGAACAGACCGTATTTTTTGAAACAATCTAAATAATTCAAGAATTAATACTAGAAGACAGATAAAATGGAGTGAAGTGGAATTTCCGGAACATTGGATAATTGAAAAAGAAGTCCCGATTAGAAGTAATACGGAAAGCACATATACGAATATTCTACAGAATCCAGAAGGAAATGTCATAATAGATTTTGTTAATCAATCAAAATATTTAAAAAGTAGTTCTTCACGATATTCTACAATGTCTTACTTTTCACCAATAGAGGTAATAACCCCATCTAGAGTATCCACATCTCAAATCAGAGAAGAAAATAACGAGTCAAATTATAATAAGGTTGAAGAAATAAGAATACAACCAAATAATATTGTTAAAGGTGTCTATAAGGATCCCAAATTAAATGAAGAATTAACTTCGGAAACAGATTTTTGTTTATAAATGAATATGTCAGATTTAATAGATTTTAGCCCAGGATCCCTAGCTAGAAAGGAAATTAAGGAAGAATTTTTTGAAAAAAGGTGGAAACCTTTTAGAAAAATGGTTTTTTGAAAACTTCTCACAAGAAAAACAAAATAAGATTTCAAATCAATTTTATAAAGAATTAACTATTTGGAACGAGAAAGTTACATTTGTTCCTTGGTTTTTAACCAAATATTCAAAGCAATATCTGAATGTGTTAGAAAGAAAATATTTTCTAGAAAATGGAAAAATATTAAATAATATTCTTCCCCTCAACAACCTTTCAAAATGAATTCAAATGAAATTGAAATAAATTTTAAAGCATTTTCTAAATTAATTGAAGATGACACTCTATTGGTTACAATGGCACAAATAAATGAATTGTTGAAAAAACAAAATTATGCTAACCTATATTTAAATATTATAGGAGAACAAATAATTGAATTAAATAATAAAATCGATAAAGTTATTGATTGGCAAAGAAATTGGCAACGAGAAATCAGTACAAATACAGGGATGATAGAAGAAAAAAAAGAGAAATTATTGCTAGGCCCTCAATCCAGCCTCCACCAGATATTGTTGGATTTAATCTAAAACCCATAGGAGAACTTGAAAAACTTCTTGACCAAAAATTTAAAACCTTAAAATTAAATACTTTAAATAATGATATAGACTCTCAAAATTATAGAGAAAAATTCTCGGAAGAAATTAATAAATTAGAAAATTTTGCTAGAAAACCAATGCAGACAAAATTTTATTATCCCAGACCAACACCACAAGATGTTCTTTATGAGGAGCAAGAGATAATTGACCAAAATAGTTATAATGGTAAACAAATTTACGAGTGGAATATTGATGGATTTACAGAAAGACAAATTTATAATACAATACATAGAATGATGATGTATAGCACCATATGTAAAGGAAACAATAATTCTGATAAAGCCATTGCTAAAATGATTGTAGCGGGATTTACTGGTCAATTAAAAGGATGGTGGGATAATTATCTTAGTCAAGCTGACAAAGATGAAATATTAAATACAGTAAAAATTGAAAATAATACCACAGAAGAAAAAGCAGTTTATACACTTGCTATTAATATTGTTGAACATTTTACAGGAAGATGGTCTGATAATAGTGAAAATATCAGGACATTATTGCAGAATTTAAAATGTAAAACTTTAACTTCGTTTAGATGGTACAAAGACGTCTTCCTAAGTAGAGTAATGGAACTCCCAGAATCAAATGATGCCCATTGGAAGTCTAAATTCATAGATGGCCCCTCATCTTTTTGCTGAAAGAGTTAGAAATACCCTGCGAAAAGGAGAAGTACAGATTAATTATAACCAATATACTTATGGGAAGTTAATTGGAACTTGCATTCAAGAAGGACTGAATTTATGTAATGAAATTAGACTGAAACCAACAAATTAAAAAGCAGAATTTAACAGAGAAAATCAATTAGGACAGTTTTGTGCTCAATTTGGAATAGATATGAAACCATCCAACAGGCCAAGAATTCCTAGGAACAGAACCCAGAAAATAAAGAACGAAGATACAAGAAAAGAAATAAATAGGGAAAACGACTTGGCTAGAAAAAATGAGTGGAAAACCAAAAATAACACCACCAAGAAAATAAGGAGATGTTACATTTGTGGTGAAACAGACCATCTTGCAAATAGATGCAGAAATAAAAAAGCTAAGAGATTGAAAAAGAAGATTAATAGTCTTAATCTAGAAGAAGAAGAAAAACAAAATATACTCAATATAATATTTTCTGAAGAAAGAATCCTCTGAATCAGAGGAACAAACTACAGAAAAATCTGAAGAAAGTGAACTTAAAAATATTGAAGAAAGTTCGGAATATTCATCAACCTCAGAATCAGAAGAGGAAGAAAAAACCCCATGTGGATGTAGACAGGAAAGAACCGAAGAAAATACTCACCAAGAATTCTATGAATTGTTGGCAAAATTTAAAGAAATAGGAAAGATAAATGTTCTTAGTGACAATAACATTATTGAATTACTTAAAGAAATTAGAGACCCGGAGCAAGAGATATATTCTTAGTAAAATTGACAATAATGATAAAGCCTCAACTTCTGAATCTAACCCAGCCTATGAACGAATAATTAGTAAACCCTTTGAACCATATACAATTACTGAAGTCAAGAGAATGCTCAATGAAAAGCATACAATAAAAGATAATCCTCTACTTTAGAAGATCTAAGAATAGAAGTAGAAAAATTAAAGGAAGAAATTAGGAATATTAAAAAGTATAACCAGTCTCTTAATACTAGAGTTGAAATATTAGAGAATAGTAAGACTACTGGAATCGGCAAGGAAAAATATGAAGATGATTTCTTGTCCACTTTAGAAATTGTCACTAGCCAAAAGTGGAATGTCAAAAATTGATTTATTAATAAAAGACAATTTTAGGAAAACATTTACTGCACTCATTGATAGTGGGGCAGATATTAATTGTATTAAAGAGGGTCTTATCCCGACTAAATATTTCGAAAAAACAACTCACTCTCTATCCTCTGCTAATGGACAAAAATTAAATATAAGCTTTAAAATCCCTAAAGCCTACATTTGTAACAATAGAAAATGCATTCCAACGAGCTTTTTATTAATAAAAGACTTAACTAATGAAATTATTCTTGGAACACCTTTCCTTAAGAAAATCTTTCCAATTAAAAATATTAATGAGAAAGGTATAATAGGAACCTTTGAAGACGAAATAATAAAATTTGAATTTATTACCCAACCAATAGATAGGGTTATTAATGAAATAAGAGATTTAATAATCTCTAAGACTAACCAGATTTGTTTCATTAAGGAAGAGATTAACTCGTTACAAATAAATGAATTACTTGAAAATCCCAAACTACAAGGAAAAATTAAAATGATTCAAAATAAATTTGAAATTGAAATATGTGATGAACATCCTAATGCATTTTGGCATAGAAAAAAATACATTGTAAATCTTCCTTATGAGAATGAATTTTCAGAAACAAATATCCCCACTAAAGCAAGACCTTGCCAAATGAATACTGAGTATTTAGAATTATGTAAAAATGAAATTAAATCCCTAATAGAGAAAAGACTAATTAGATCCTCGAAATCACCCTGGTCATGCACTGCTTTCTATGTGAATAAGCATGCAGAAAAAGAAAGAGGAAAACCCAGATTGGTAATAAATTATAAACCTCTTAATAAAGTTTTAAAATGGATAAGATATCCGATTCCTAATAAAAAATCTGTTGGACAGACTTCATAAGGCTATAATTTTCTCAAAATTTGATTTAAAATCAGGGTATTGGCAGATTCAAATAAATGAATCAGATAGATATAAAACAGCATTCACAGTCCCATTCGGACATTACGAATGGAATGTCATGCCATTCGGTCTAAAAAATGCACCTTCAGAATTTCAAAACATAATGAATGATATCTTTAACCAATTTTCTAACTTTATCATTGTTTATATTGATGACATTTTAGTCTTCTCGAATAGTATAGAAGATCATTTTAAGCATTTGGAAATGTTTAAAAATTTAGTTATCCAAAATGGTTTAGTAATATCAAAATCAAAAATGAGTATCTTCCAGACTAAAGTTAGGTTCCTTGGTCATCATATTGAAAAAGGGGAAATTATACCCATTAATAGATGTATTGAATTTGCAGAAAAATTTCCTGATAAAATCATTGATAAGACTCAATTACAGAGATTTTTAGGTAGCCTAAATTACATAGCTCCATATTATAAGAATCTTGCTAAAGATACAGCATTACTGTATGACAGACTTAAGAAGAATCCGCCAGAATGGACAAATGAACATACTAAAGCAGTTAGACTCATTAAACAAAAGGTAAAAGCATTACCATGTCTAACGCTTGCTAATCCTAATTGGAAGAAAATAATTGAAACAGATGCCTCTGAAATAGGATTTGGGGGATACTAAAACAATTGATGAAAATAAACAAGAATATTTAGTAAGATTTCATTCAGGAAAATGGAAGGCAGCTCAGAAGAATTATGCTACTGTTGCCAAAGAAGTTCTTGCTATTGTTAAATGTGTTTTAAAATTCCAAGATGATTTATTAAATCAAGAATTTACTATCAGAACAGATTGTTCTGCTGCAAAATTTATGTTCAATAAAGACTTTAAGCATGATGTTTCTAAACAAATGTTTGCCAGATGGCAAGCACATTTGGCCCCATTTAATTTCACTATTGAGCATATCAAAGGAAAGACTAATAGTCTTCCTGACTTTTTATCAAGGGAATATATTAATGAATCCTGATGAAGTTCGAAATGAATTTCTTAGAGGAATGAGTATCTCCTCTAAAATTCCATATACTTGGACTGAAGAATTAATCAAAGGAGATAACTTTCTCATGAATGGAGTCCATTGGCCCATTTATAAATTTAATTTTTGGGACGAGCCAATTGAATATAAGGCAAGATTAAAGAGGAGTCAAAGAATACTCATGAAACGAATTGATAATATCAATGAAATTATTTCAGATATTCTTATTCAATTTCCAGATGCAGATATCTCTGCAGAAAATCGCATCAGACAACTTTGGATAGCAAATTTGCTATATCATCAGCAAATTGCTGGTTATTATGCGGGCTAATGGATTATTTTTACTTTTCAGGAATGCTTCCTCATAGAGGAAGGGGAAGGAACTCCTCTAATCAAAGAGGAGGTAGGTTTCGTCCAGGAGACCTAATTCGCCATGGAAATAGATCACTAATTAAAGAAAATATCTCCGGAATTGGGAGAAAAATTTCTGAAGAAGAGAATGAACTCTTCAAACAATTTCTTGAATTTAAAAAAGAACAGAAAAAATCAACAGCTGATGAATCATCATCCTCCTACGCAAAAATAGTGCAAGAAGAAGAGGATGAATTAATTAACTATAAATTTAGTGAGCATCATGAAGTAATTATACTTCTTGAGAATAATGATTTAAGATGGGAGAATGATCCATGGTATCTAATGAAAAGATATCTGGACGTCGCATCATTTACTGCAGGGTCATATAAACCAAGAGCACATTATGAATTTATTTTAAAAGCTACTCAGAGTGTTGAGATTAATCACACATACTCTAGTAATGGAAAAGAATTTAATTATTCAAAAGCAGTAATTAAAAAATTCATTTCTGCTGTTGAATGGGGAATTAACCCATTAGGAGAAAAAGAATATATTCACCCAGAATCAAAAAATTCCATAAAATTTAATTATTGGGATTATGTTGAAGCATTCAATAAAGCTTTTTTCTATGAAAATTATAAGAAAAAACACACATGGTTTTTTAAAATTTGTCCATTAGTGTTTCAACAGGAAATACCAAATTGGGTCTTTCAATGGTGGATAAGTTTTGGTCCAGCAATCTCTATTCTTCCTGAAATCTTTCAGGAATATTATACCGAATGGGTAAATTACTCGCCGAAAATTATTCAGGCGGAAAAATCGAGAAAATGGATTGAAGGAATGGCTTCATTATACTTCTTTATGGAATTTTCCATCCCTTGGATTTGGAAATGGTTACCGGAAGTAGGAATTACCCTACAAAAAATTCCTTGTGTTAAGAGAAGATTTTGCACCAAATTTTGGAATAAATTAATGCAGATTGATCCAGAGACCAAGAAATACTATGGTCAGGAAATAATCAATGACATGGAGGAGAAGCTCCAGGAATATAAAAGTCTTGCTCAGAAGGAAGAAAATCAGGCTCCCAATCCTTTTGAACACATTTCTCAGAGAATTCTGAATAGAAAGGGGGTTATCACGAAAGAACAAATGATTGCAGAGTATCTACGCCAAATGCAAAAAGATCTCCAGAAGAATCTTTCAGGGTTTACATCCCCAATGGAAATTTCTTCCAAAGATGGAGAAAATAAGTTTTCTTGTCTTGCAGGAGAATCCCAAGACCCATTTGAAGATATCACTCAGGAAAATCTTCTGGAAAATTTCTTCAAAGGAATTAGAGAAACTCTGAAAGGAAAATCAAAAATGGAAATTTCAGAATCTTCTGAAGAAAAGACAAACACAGGATCAGAGTCAGAAGAAAGCAGCTTCTCCAAGATCATGAAAAAATAAGGTGACCACTAATGGCACAAGGACTAAAAAATTTTTTGACTGATAAGACACATGTCGACAAAAGGACGACACGTGGCAAAGGAATGACGACACGTGGCGAATGAATGCCATGCGGATGTGAAAATGACATTTCAAGTCCGAGACTGCGGTTATAAATAGCCCATCCCTTTCATTTTTTCAGTAAGCCCTCGGAAGACTTCATGTGCTGAAGCTGAGGCACTTGTATCTATTTCTTTTGTTTCAGTTATATAAAAGTTTTTCTTTGCAGAAGAAGTGGGAATTTCTTTTACTTGTAAGTTTTCTTATTTATATTTTGGCATCTTTATTTGCTTTCAATATTTGAATTTTTTTTTTTAATTTAGCCTAATGCAAGGCTAAGCAACTACTGCTGAATTATCCATAACAATGGAGGTAGCAAGGCTCAAAAAAAAAAAAAAAAAAAAAAAAAAAAAAGAGTATTTTTCATTTTTGATAAATATAAGGAAAGACTGAATAATCATAAGCAGAAGATTCATGGGTCGTTAAGTTAAAATAATGAGTATGAACGAAGTCGGCTCGCCATTGCTGCCCGGTTTGGCCTTGTTTTGGCACTGTTTGGGCATTTGTATGGCATTTTCTGACTGTAATTCATACTTGTTAGTTTAACAAAACGTAAAAGGTTCCAACTCCTTCTTCTCTTAATTTATTCAATTTTCTTTATATCTATCATAGTAAAAAATATTCTTTCAATACACTCCGCCTACATGGTCGGTTCTACATACCGCCTGCATGGTCGGATTTTATTTTTGCAATTTTTCTGTATTCCGCCTACATGGTTGGTTTTACATACCACCTACATGGTCGGATTTAAATTTTGCTTTGCATTTTCCGATCCTCCATGGCCAAAAGGCCATGGCTTATGGTATCAGAGCCAGGTTATTGAAGTTGTGTTGGATAATTCAGCAGTATTTTATTCCGTCTGCTTATTATGCAGTATTCATTTGATAATAGAATTAGTCATGTAAAGAATGCTAAGAAAGAAGAATATGAACTTCCAAAAAATTTAGATCAATTAAATAAATGGACAATTCCAAAAGTTAACCCTAGGTTAATCTATAATTTTGGAAGATTTGATTTTTGGAAAATTAAGCAGGTAGTAAAAACTACTGAAGAATCTATTGCACTTGATAATGAAGAAAAGGTAATAAAACTTTTAGATGCCATGGATATAAGGCATTATCAAGAAGAATACAAATTTTTACATATAGGTCTTGTACAAATAGCCTTTAAGCCTTTAACATTAGAAGGTTTACCAGAAAGCTTTTTAGCTGCTTTAAGAGATGCTAGGAATTTAGATTGGAAAAAATCTCTAATAGGGATAATACAATCTAGTCTGGCTCATGGACCAGTATTCTTTAATGTTTACCCAAATTTACAATTATCATTATCTGATGTAAATATCCTTGATGCATTAACATTAAACGTCAAAACACATGGGTATAATTATGCGCCCGGATCAGAATTAATATGTATATGTTATAGAATATACTATAAACTTCTTCAAACACTTAATCCTAATTGTAGGACACAAGATAATAAAACTCTTGAACAGACCGTATTTTTTGAAACAAATCTAAATAATTCAAGAATTAATACTAGAAGACAGATAAAATGGAGTGAAGTGGAATTTCCGGAACATTGGATAATTGAAAAAGAAGTCCCGATTAGAAGTAATACGGAAAGCACATATACGAATATTCTACAGAATCCAGAAGGAAATGTCATAATAGATTTTGTTAATCAATCAAAATATTTAAAAAGTAGTTCTTCACGATATTCTACAATGTCTTACTTTTCACCAATAGAGGTAATAACCCCATCTAGAGTATCCACATCTCAAATCAGAGAAGAAAATAACGAGTCAAATTATAATAAGGTTGAAGAAATAAGAATACAACCAAATAATATTGTTAAAGGTGTCTATAAGGATCCCAAATTAAATGAAGAATTAACTTCGGAAACAGATTTTTGTTTATAAATGAATATGTCAGATTTAATAGATTTTAGCCCAGGATCCCTAGCTAGAAAGGAAATTAAGGAAGAATTTTTTGAAAAAAGGTGGAAACCTTTTAGAAAATGGTTTTTTGAAAACTTCTCACAAGAAAAACAAAATAAGATTTCAAATCAATTTTAAAAGAATTAACTATTTGGAACGAGAAAGTTACATTTGTTCCTTGGTTTTTAACCAAATATTCAAAGCAATATCTGAATGTGTTAGAAAGAAAATATTTTCTAGAAAATGGAAAAATATTAAATAATATTCTTCCCCCTCAACAACCTTTCAAAATGAATTCAAATGAAATTGAAATAAATTTTAAAGCATTTTCTAAATTAATTGAAGATGACACTCTATTGGTTACAATGGCACAAATAAATGAATTGTTGAAAAAACAAAATTATGCTAACCTATATTTAAATATTATAGGAGAACAAATAATTGAATTAAATAATAAAATCGATAAAGTTATTGATTGGCAAAGAAATTGGCAACGAGAAATCAGTACAAATACAGGGATGATAGAAGAAGCAAAAAGAGAAATTATTGCTAGGCCCTCAATCCAGCCTCCACCAGATATTGTTGGATTTAATCTAAAACCCATAGGAGAACTTGAAAAACTTCTTGACCAAAAATTTAAAACCTTAAAATTAAATACTTTAAATAATGATATAGACTCTCAAAATTATAGAGAAAAATTCTCGGAAGAAATTAATAAATTAGAAAATTTTGCTAGAAAACCAATGCAGACAAAATTTTATTATCCCAGACCAACACCACAAGATGTTCTTTATGAGGAGCAAGAGATAATTGACCAAAATAGTTATAATGGTAAACAAATTTACGAGTGGAATATTGATGGATTTACAGAAAGACAAATTTATAATACAATACATAGAATGATGATGTATAGCACCATATGTAAAGGAAACAATAATTCTGATAAAGCCATTGCTAAAATGATTGTAGCGGGATTTACTGGTCAATTAAAAGGATGGTGGGATAATTATCTTAGTCAAGCTGACAAAGATGAAATATTAAATACAGTAAAATTGAAAATAATACCACAGAAGAAAAAGCAGTTTAA
>JACGWL010000078.1:0-10332 GCA_034509725.1 Sesamum angolense
GAACCATATTATCATCATCTTAACGAGTATGTACGATCGGTTTGGCCGATGTCAAGACGGTTACGGCAACGTCTAATGGTTTCTATTTCTTTCAATTTAAGACTGAAATTGCGATGGAGGAGGTCATCGAAGGGGGTCCTTGGTTGTTTCAAGGCCAACCGATTGTTCTTCAACGGTGGGAGCGGGCATGGTTTTGCGGAAAACAAACATACACAAGTCCCGGTGTGGATTAGGCTTCGCCACTTACCGGTCGAGTTTTGGACCGATGATGGACTAAGTACGGTAGCGAGCGGGGTCGGCGGGCCGCTATATCAAGATACCATCACTAGGGCATGCACGAGACTGGACTTTGCTCGTGTATGTGTGATGCTTGATATTTCGTCAACTCTACCTAAGCACCTCATTATTATGATGCCGAGGGAGGACGGAACTGAAGTACCATGCAAGGTGGAGGTAGTATGAGTGGGTGCCCGAAATGCAAGAATTGTATGTCATTAGGCCACTCGACGTCTGCATGCCCGGATGCTAGAAAGATTGACAAACGCCTGTTTCGGTGTATGTTCAGAAGCGGACGGTGCAGCCGCGGTAAGCCGGCCTGACGTGACTAAGGGTGCTGACCGAAAGCCTTCGGTAGCACGGAGGATGGAGCTGGGATGGATGCGAATGGAGCTACACCTGATGAGGTTATCGATAAGGGGAAAGCGGTTGTTGTGTATAATCCGTTTGATTTTTATTGCTCGCTGATGATGATGCAGGTGTTTCCGACCGGGGTCCTACAAGCAGCCCCTTGCCTATTGTTACGTGATGAATGCAGCATCTGGAATGTTCGAGGGTTGAACAGACGAGACCATCAAGTGGCGGTGAAGGAGCTTGTATCCGAATTCAGGTTACAATTCCTTGGACTTTTAGAAACTCGAGTCTCTGCTGTTAATGTGTCGCGTATTCAAAATTTTTTACCACATTGGTCTTGGTTTACTGATTATAATGGGCCGGGTAACCGTATTTGGCTTGCATGGGATGATGAACTGCTTGATGTGCATGTGTTAGATTTGGATGTACAGTTTATACACTGTCGTATTACTATTCGGTGTGCTCACTTGTCTGTCTTAGCCACCGTGGTTTATGGAGCAAATGATACTATTGGTAGACGGGGGTTATGGCAAAATTTGATGACACTGGCTCACTCTATCTCTGATGAACCGTGGATTGTGGGGGGGATTTCAACACCGTACTTGATATGAGTGAGGTGTGTGGATCCTCAGCTGATATTCAATTGGCTATGACTGAGTTCAGAGATTGTATCCTTGATACTGGATTAATCCACCTACCGGTACAAGGAGAGCGATTTTCTTGGCATAATTGCAGTGAAGGAGACCGTAGCCTATGGAAACGTCTTGATAGGCTGATTGTTAATGATGCTTGGCTAGGACAGTGGCCGTGTTCGCATTACCACTGTCTCAACGCTCGGACCTCTGATCATTCTCCGCTTGTGATCCGAGGAGATACTGTTTCTCATACGGTCAGTATGTTTCGATTCGACAACTATCTCACGATGTCGTCGGAATTCACTACTTCAGTGCAGAATATTTGGCGGCATCAAATTGCAGGAACTAATATGTATGCAGTTACACGGAAACTGCGAGCTCTGAAGCCGGTCTTTCGTACACTTAGAAAGAAGAAAGGAGACCTCTCTATGAATGTCAAACTCGCGGCTGAATTCCTTGGTACGGTGCAGCAACTGTTACAAACGGATAGACACAATACATTATTGATCCGACTCGAGAAGTGTTGCAAGATGGTCTTCTTCCGAGCTACTAAGCTGGAACAGGTCATGCTTCAACAGAGGGCGAAGATTCAATGGTTAAAGGGTGGAGATCAATGCTCGAGAATCTTCTTCCGAAAGGTGGCCATGAGAAGAGCATCCAAGAAGGTGTTCCAGATAGCGAATGAGGCTGGCCGAACACTCACCGAGCAGGATGAAGTAGTGGACGAATTTGTATCTTTCTATCAGCGACTACTCGGAGGTGAGAGACGGCGGGAGTACATTGATTTGAGATACTTACGACCCTGGGCCCGGCATGTTGTAACCCCGGCTGAGTGCACGGTGCTTGTACAACGGCCTACACGGGAGGAAGTCAAGGATGCCTTCTTCGATATTGCAGAGGACAAGGCGCCAGGACCGGATGGCTACTCCTCGGTTTCTATAAAGCTGCTTGGCCTGTCATAGGCGACGAGGTGGTTAAAGCAATCTTGGAATTCTTTACTAGGGCGTCTGTTGAAGCAAGTCAACACCACTATGCTTGCTCTCATCCCTAAGGTACGGGTGCCGAACTTGGTGTCAGATTTTCGACCCATATCATGCTGTAACGTGCTTTATAAGGTTATTACTAAGATAATTGTACAGCGCTTGAGACTGGTGTTAGATGCGATGATCAGCCCATCGCAGAATGCTTTTGTTCCGGGCCGTTCTATTGGTGATAACATTCTGCTTGCCCAGGAGATGTTCACAGGGTATAATAGACAGGGACTACCGAAGAGATGTGCATTGAAAGTTGATCTGAGGAAGGCATATGACACGGTCGAATGGGATTTCCTTATAGCTGCGCTCCAACTGTTTGGATTCCCGGACATCTTTATTGGTTGGATTGAGGAGTGTGTTACTACTCCTATGTTCTCGGTGTGCATTAATGGGAACCCTCACGGTTTTTTCAAGGGCTAGGGGGTTGCGACAGGGGGATCCGATGTCCCCGTTCTTGTTCGTTCTGGTCATGGAAGTCCTGCAGTTGATGATGCAACAACTTATTGATCAGAATGAGGGATTCTCATACCATTGGCGTTGCAAGGAGCTTGGTTTATTTCAGCTATGTTTGCCGATGATCTCCTGCTATTTTGCAAGGCCGATGTGGCCTCGGTCCAGGTGTTTTAGACGTGGGTTAGATGAATTCGCCAACCTATCGGCCTTCATGCTAACCCACAGAAGAGCCAGCTCATTTTATCCCGGTCAGCACAGGAAGAGCGGGAGCACCTAATTGCAGCTCTGCAGTTCCAGGAGGGTCACCTCCCCTCAGGTACCTCGGCCTTCCTCTTTTAGCCTCACGGCTATCTATCTCGGATTGCCATCCCCTCCTCCTTAAAGTTGATAGTCGGATTAAAGGTTGGGATAGTATTCAGTTGTCATTCGCAGGGAGGCTCCAGTTGATCAAATCAGTGCTTATGTCGCTTAATGTTTATGGGCGATGGCCTTCATATTACCGAAAGGGGTCATCCGGGAAGTAGAGAAACGGATGCGAAATTTCTTGTGGAAAGGAAACTCGACAGTGGGGTATCCAAAGGTGGCATGGAGTAGTGTGTGCAGACCGAAAGAGGAAGGGGGGCTAGGAATCCGGGATATCCTAGCACTCAACAAAGCTCTTATGTGTCGCCATCTTTGGAATGTGATCCAAGGCAACCAGTCGTCCATTTGGGTGCGATGGATTGCTCATAATCATCTCCGACACAAATCCGTATGGACGGTGGATGTCAAGGGTGGTTCTTGGGGCTGGAGGAAGCTTCTTCGATTACGATCAGCACTTCTTCCTTACATTGAGCTCAAGATTGGTGATGGGAATCTTTTTCTCTTGGCATGACCCCTGCATAGTCTCGCCCATTGATCCAGCGGTTTCCGTGTGGCCCCAGCAGGACGAACATTCCTGCGGCAGCAACACTTTCAACGGTTATTTGTGATGGAGCTTGGCGCTGGCCTCTTATCACGGACATGGAATGCATTGAAATCATACACGTGCTACCGACCATTCACAATGGTAGCGACTCTATTCTATGGCGAGGGGCGACTTCTCTACGAAGGTTGTCTATGATATATTCCGGAGTCCGGGACCTAAGGCAGGATGGTATTCACTACTATTAGGCCCTTGTAAGATCCCTAAGTATTCCTTTGTTCTATGGTTGGCTATTCTTGAGAAACTTTCGACGATGGATAAACCATGGCTATCTCACTTAGGTGGGGTATGTGTGTTGTGCGGACGTGCGATGGAGACACATGAGCACCTATTTTTCCGGCAGCTACTCTCGGCGGTTGTATCCGAGTACTGAAGAGCATTGTTCGCTTCAGTTGGCCGAACCGTGCATGGGGGGGAGGATATTACTTGGGCTTCGAAGAGGTATATGGGCCGACACACAGTCCAGGCGGCTTACAGAGCTTTTATTGGCAACTATTGTCTATTATATTTGGCAGGAACGTAATCAAAGAGTCTTTAGGCATATTACACGGCCGAGTTCCACGATTGCTAGGAATGCGATTGACGCGATTAGGCAGAAGATACTTACCATAGAATTACTTGATTCTGTTAGTTCGTGAGGATTATATCGACTTTGGCGAATCCCCTGGCCTGTCAGGGATACCGCTTGACCGCTTGACGCATTTGATTGTTGTACCTCTTGTACTTTACTTTATTAATGAAATTTACCGTTACCGAAAAAAGAAATAATAACTACAAGTTAGTAAAATAGGTAAGCAATCTTTCTTTAATAAACCGTGCAAAATAGCTAATATAAAAAGTATCTCCGAATCCGACGAAACTTGTCCCAGAGGTAGGTCTTAACCCATAATAGTGCGCGGTAAATTTGGTAAGTGAAATAATTACTACAAGTTAGTAAGATAGGTAAGCTAACTTTCTTTAATGAAACCGCGCAAAACAGTTGAAATAAAAACTGTCTCCGAATCTTATGAAATTTGACCCAGGGTAGGTCTTAACCCATAACAGTGTGTGGTAAATTTACTAAGTGAAATAATAACTACAAGTTAGTAAATTAGGTAAACAAACCTTTTTTAATAAAACCGTGCAAAATCGCAGAAAGAAAAACTGTCTGTGAATCTGACGAAACTTCACTCAGAGGTAGGTCTTAACCCAAATAGTGCGTGGTAAATTTGCTAAGTGAAATAATAACTACAAGTTAGTAAAATAGGTAAGCAAACTTTCTTTAATAAAACCGAGCAAAATAGCTGATGTAAAAAGTATCTCCGAATCCGACGAAACTTGTCCCAGAGGTAGGTCTTAACCCATAATAGTGCGCGGTAAATTTGGTAAGTGAAATAATTACTACAAGGTAGTAAGATAGGTAAGCTAACTTTCTTTCATGAAGCCGCGCAAAACAGCTGAAATAAAAACTGTCTCCGAATCTTATGAAATTTGACCCAGAGGTAGGTCTTAACCCATAACAGTGTGTGGTAAATTTGCTAAGTGAAATAATAACTACAAATTAGTAAAATAGGTAAGTAAACCTTTTTTAATAAAACCGCGCAAAATAGCTGATATAAAAACTGTTTTCAAATCTGACGAAACTGCACCCAGATGTAGATCTTAACCCATAATACTCCGTGGTGAATTTGCTAAGTGAAATAATAACTACAAGTTAGTAAATTAGGTAAACAAACCTTTTTTAATAAAACCCTGCAAAATCACAAAAAGAAAAACTGTCTGTGAATCTGACGAAACTTCACTCAGATGTAGGTCTTAACCCAAAATAGTGCATGGTAAATTTGCTAAGTGAAATAATAACTACAAGTTAGTAAAATAGGGAAGCAAACTTTCTTTAATAAAACCGTGCAAAATAGCTGATATAAAAATTGTTTCCGAATCTGACGAAATTTGACCCAGAGGTAGGTCTTAACCCATAATAGTGCGTTGTAAATTTTCTAAGTGAAATAATAACTACAAGTTAGAAAAATAGGTAAGCAAACTCTCTTTAATAAAACCGTGCAAAACAGCTGAAATAAAAACTGTCCCCGAATCTGACGATGCTTGTCCCAGAGGTAGGTCTTCACCCATAATAGTGCATGGAAAATTTGCAAAGTGAAATAATAACTACAAGTTAGTAAGATAGGTAAGCAAACTTTCTTTAATGAAACCGTGCAAAACAGCTGAAAGAAAAACTATCTCCAAAGTCTTCGGTCGGAGAACCAGGGAAAATGGAAGAAAATTCTCTCTGTTCTCTCTCACACACTACACCAAAAACACACACTAGCTCTAACAATTCCAATGCACCGGCAACCATGGTGGATGAAGGTGAAGATGGTGAACATGTTGACGGCGGCCATGGCGCTGCCTCGGCTGCTCCGGCGACTGTCCCATCGGCAGGAGGAGGTTCGAAGATGGTGGATCAAAGTGACGATAGCGAGCTTCAGGATGGCGGCCACGGTGCAATTTTGGCCGCGCTGATAATGTCCCCGAAGGCCGAAGGTGTTTCAAAAACGGAGAAACTCAAAGCCGAGTTTAACATCAAAGAATTCTTCGAATTAGCTTCGCGGGTTATTGACGATGGGGACTCCGAATCCATTGCGATGATGAAGAATTTGAAAATAAAATGGATGAAAAAGCTTGGGGTCGAGATTGCAATGGCCGGGCATGGCGAACTCCGATCGGTCCAGACGAGACAGCCGACTCCATTCCCGACAGCACGTCCAGCCCGTCGAGTGTTTCGAGGGTCAACGGCTGCACAAGCCATCCTCACTAGCGCGGCGCCGCCCGGGTTCCGCTGAGCCAAAAAGCTTGAAGACGCATGGGGCTCGAGGGTCAACGGCTGCTCAAGCCGACCTCATAATTGCGGCGCCGCCCTCGGGTTTGCGGTCGCAAAAGCTTGGAGACACATGGGGCTCGAGGGTCAAAGGCTGCACAAGCCGTCCTCATTAATGCGGCGCCCTCGGGTTCCGCAGAGCCAGCCGTCCTCATCAACGCAGCGCCACCCTCAGGTCCTGCGGCACAGCAAAGCATGATGACACATGGGGCTCCGAAGCGGCCGTTGGCGGCTGTTTCGACTGCCGAGCCCTCTCTTACCGGAAAGTCGCCTCAGCCGCCGGCCATGCTCCCCACGCCGACGCCATTGACGGCCACCACGAAGGACGCCGTGGTTGACTTGCCTTCCCCATGGCTGCACCAACCATGGATGACCCCTGCACTGCCGAGGACAGCGCCACTACTCGCTGATGCCTGGCCGACATCGTCGCCTCCATTGTTGGCAGCGCTTCCTTCCGCTGCAGATGAACTCGGACAGAATGGCCGTTTCCACCACCAGACGCCGGCGGTCTCGTCTCTCTTTGACCAGCCGGCCATGGCTCATGTTTCTTCATCGCTGACGGCTCGGGAAGCACCCCCACAGCAACCAGCTTCTCCAGTTCGACTACCTGTGCCACCGCTCAAACCACAGCCGCCAACAGCGGCTTTTCCGGCGACGACCTCGGCTCCGGCGAAACACTTGCCGAAATTTTTTATTGGAAAAGTCCCTGTGCATCCACAAATGGCCTTCAAGATGGATGACGACAAAATTGCCGCTGCATTTCATAAATCCTCACGAAAAACACTTAACTTCATCCCACCGTCGGTGCAAAACGGGGAGGTTATAGTTCGTCCTTCCATAGATATTATTCGTGCGGGATCCAACGTTGGAATACTACTGCTGTTGGATATTTTCTTGAAAAAAAACCTTACTTCCATCACCTCAATGAATTTGTGCGTTCTATTTGGCCAGCTGTGCGCGAGGTTAAGGCAACGTCGAATGGGTTTTTCTTTTTCCAATTTGAAAGTGTAGCGGCCATGGAGGAAGTGATTGAGGGTGGTCCTTGGTTGTATCTTGGCCAACCAATTGTGCTACAAAAGTGGGAACCGGGCATGGTGTTAAGAAAACTGAAACACAGAAGTCCCGGTGTGGATAAAACTTCGACACTTGCCGGTAGAACTCTGGACGACAGAAGGTTTGAGCACGGTGTCGAGTGGAATTGGCCGACCGCTTTATCCCGACGCGATTACACGTGCATGCACGAGGTTGGATTTCGCTCGTGTTTGCATTATGCTTAATGTCAGTTCGAAGCTCCCAAAACATGTCGTCATTATGATGCCTAACGAACTTGGAGGTGAATCGGCATGCAAGGTGGACGTTGAGTACGAATGGCTTCCACCTAAATGCATGGGATGTTCAAGTATTGGAAATAGTACGAAGGAATGCCCTCTTTCAAAACCAACGAAGCCTGCGGTTACGATATATGTTAGGAAACCTCCGCCCCCACATCGGCCGCACCGGAATTGAAGTTCAGTGAACAGGGCCAGGCCGTTCTGGTACAGGAAAATCCACCCCGAGAATGAGACTGACAGGGTAGGTGAGGAAAAGTCAGAGTATGGCAAGGATAAGTCAAATGATATCGTTCTTTTTAATGCTTTCGATGTACTACGAGAAACCGATGATGACGCAGACGGCTCACCAAGGGTCCTAATAAATGCAACCCCTCAGATGTTTCCCCATGTTGAACACAGCGATATGGAATGTGAGGGGCCTGAACAGGAGGGACCACCATGTTGCAGTCCGAGATCTTGTCAACGAATTCAGGTTACACTTTATCGCTTTATTGGAAACTAGGGTTATGCAATGTAATGTCACATGTATCCAATCAGGAGTTTTATCTAGATGGAGATGGTTTGTTGATTATGCGGGATCGGGTAATCGTATTTGGATTGCATGGAATGATGAGTTTATTGATGTGGAATTTCTTAATGTTGGTTCTCAATTTGTGCACTGTCGTGTTCTTATTCGTGAATTGCATGATACTATTTTGATCACGGTGGTTTATGGTGCGAATGAAGTGAGTGCACGGCGAGAATTATGGCAGGGGCTTATCGAATTGGCTGTGACAGTTGGCAATGTGCCGTGGTTAGTGGGAGGTGATTTTAATGCGGTGTTGGATATGAGTGAGGTTAGTGGCGCCTCTGGCGATATTCGAGTGGCCATGAATGAATTTAATGATTGTATCCTTCAGACTGGCCTTCTCTCTTTGCCTATGCAAGGTGAACGTTTCACTTGGCATAATTGCAGTTTGGATGGCCGGAGCCTTTGGAAGAGACTTGACCGATTGTTTGTTAACGATGTTTGGATGGATAGATGGCCGAACCTGTTCTATACATGCCTCACACCTCGTACATCTGATCACTCACCGTTGGTTTTGAAAGGGGATAGTCGTAATATGCAGGTTAGTCTGTTCCGCTTTGACAACTATCTTGCATTATCCCCTGGATTCCTTGCATCTGTTCAATCTATTTGGCGGCACCCTGTTATTGGTACTCTTATGTATTTGTGACTCGAAAATTAAAAGCTCTTAAGTCGGTCTTCCGGCAACAAAGACGTAGTAAGGGGGATCTGGCGATGAAAGTCAAGCTGGCGGCAGGTTTCTTGGAGGTCGCTCAAAACATTCTCCAGCTTGATAGACACAATTCTCTCCTTCTGCTGTTGGAGCACTGCTGCAGGCTGGTTTATCTCAAAGCTTCAAAGCTTGAACAGGTTATGCTGCGACAGAGAGCGAAGCTTCAATGGCTGAAAGGTGGAGACCAATGCTCCAAGGTTTTCTTCCGCCGGGTGGCCACTAGGAGGGCTAACAAGAGGATTTTCCAGATTTCTGATGACGATGGCAATGAACAAACAGATTCCTAAGGTACGAACACCTCATTCAGTTGCAGAATTCAGACCTATTTCTTGTTGCAATGTTGTTTATAAAGTTATTTCCAAGATTCTTGTGAGCAGAATTAGAGAAATCCTGGATTTACTTATTAGCCCTTCTCAAAATGCATTTGTTCCGAGTCGACTGATTAGCGATAACATTCTTTTAGCTCAAGAACTCTTTTCTGGGTATAATCAATGTCGGCTCCCTCCTAGATGTGCCTTAAAAGTGGATCTTAGGAAAGCATATGACACTGTAGAATGGGATTTTCTGATTGCCACTCTGCGAATGTTTGGTTTTCCTGCCGTGTTTATTGGGTGGATAGAGGAGTGTGTCACTTCAGCACATTACTCAGTTGTTGTGAATGGTGGGGTGCATGGATTCTTCGCGGGAGCACGGGGGCTTAGACAGGGAGACCCCATGTCTCCATATCTTTTTGTCCTTGTTATGGAAGTCCTTCACACGATCTTGCGGCAACTTATTGACCAGGACGGGGAATTTCAGTACCACTGGAGATGCAAGGATTTGAACCTGTTCCAACTATCTTTCGCCGACGACCTTCTTCTGTTTTGTAAGGCGGATGTACGTTCGGTATTTTATTTGGCCGGGGACTTGATACTTTCGCCACACTCTCGGGTTTACACACTAACCCCCAAAAGAGCCAATTGATCATTTCTAAGGCAGCTTCTGGGCTTCGTGATTCTTTGCTTGCGACATTGGGGGTTCCAGGAAGGTCATCTTCAGGTTAGATACCTTGGTCTCCCACTCATTTCAGCACGGCTTTCTGTTGCAGATTGTCAACCATTACTTCAGAAGATTGACAGCCGCATTAAAGGTTGGGAAGGGGTCCAGCTCTC
>JACGWL010000079.1:0-29590 GCA_034509725.1 Sesamum angolense
GCCCTTCTTCTTTAACAGCGGCGCGGGCCGCATCGTCTCAGGCGCTCGCCGGCCTCCGCCGCTGCCTCAGCCTCCGTCTCCTCTTTCTTAAGGTATTTCTTGAGAGTCTGATGTCAACTCAAAGCAAACGATTTTTTTTAAGTTTCTTGCATTATGGGTTCTTGCATTCTGAAATTAATAGTATCTTGGTTGAAGGAAGTCTGTCTTCCAACGGAAGATTTAATATGAGTTCTTTTCAAGATCACTGAATTCTTGAATCACACGGCCTTACTCTTTTTTTTTTTTTTTTTTTTATTTGAAGGTCTCGGTTTGTTATTTCAAGGTTCTTGAATTTCAATTACTACGTGGGTTCAATTGTATGTCTTGGATTACTCTACTGCGGTCTGCCGTCAAGTGCGTGGGGCTTATATACAGGGATGCCGGTGTAGACATATTAATTCGCATTCTTTCGCTCTCGTGAACTCAGCATTCGAGTGCATGTTTTCTTGATTCATTCACTCTTCGATTTACACTCGGATCTCTTGGGTTTCCCGAATTGCAGAACTTACTGTAAAAGATGGTGAGTCGTTTTGCTTCTGTGTTTGTAGGAATGTGAATTTGGAGTTAATTTCGTTTTTGGATAGTTTTGTTTGATATTTGGTGGGAGGTTTTTTTGATTGCTTTGGATTTCACTGTTGCATTCGATATTTGTTTGGATTGGGTAAGGGTTGATTGAGATCTGAAGCTATTGTTATTGTTTACCGACTCATTTTTTCGGTTGTGTGTTTATGGTGTTGAATTCTTCTGCTGTTGTGTTGCAGCCGCTCAGACTGGAAATTAAGGTACTGAAATTGTTTAAGTTGAACAATTCTTCTTGACGTGTGAGTGAGTGATTGCTGGACCCTAACCTTTGGATTGTATTACATCAGAGGAAACTTGCCAACAGATTAGAAAGAGTAAAATCTGTGGATCTACATCCAACAGATCAATGGTATGTTTTCGGTACATTCAATCAATATGCCTTTTGCATTCTCGTTCGCCAGTAGTTGCATGTTGCATTTTATAATTAACAGCTGGGGAAATGCTCCCTTGTCGATTAAAAAGAACTGCAGAAGATGAAACAATTTGTTTGTGCTTGTTTCTCATACTCAATGGTTTAGATATTTGACAAGTTCTGTTCATATATATTATCAAGTGCGCTGAAGCTTTTCGCAATCAGGTTATAGAATCCAGTTTAAGAGTTGATATAATTTTGAGTTTACTTAATCTAAGCTATTTTCTGCTTCTGTTCCTTGTTTGCGTTTTCTTGTATATCTTGAATGCTGGCAAGTCTTGGTTATTTGTGGGAGAAGAATTACAGCTTTGAATGCCTTTTCCCTCGTCTATATTTCTGGAAAATCTATTGATTCCATGATACATCTTCTCACATATCTTCTTTCTTAATGCATATATGTGATTAACTGAAATTTGAGCTTGACTTTAAATATCTCAATTTCCTCTTTGGACTGTAATGAAACTTCCTAAACCAATTGATAATTGCTCAATTGATGGGCCAACAAAATATCATTTCTCAAGTGCATCAAGTATCTGTTCTTATGCCTTTCAATTGGAGAATGAAAATGCTGTATCTGTGTTGTCATCTTCCATGTCTTAGTTACTTTTTAATTTTGTCTTGATACAAAGTAC
The DNA here is from genome assembly GCA_034509725.1 of Sesamum angolense. Taxonomy (NCBI): domain Eukaryota; kingdom Viridiplantae; phylum Streptophyta; class Magnoliopsida; order Lamiales; family Pedaliaceae; genus Sesamum; species Sesamum angolense. The sequence continues at coordinate 1,666 of JACGWL010000079.1, forward strand.
AGAGACAAACACTTGGTTGAATAGATGTCACAGTTTCAATAGTGTCACACAGAATTGCTGTTGCAGGAAATTTAACAGCAGTTCTTTTATTTGCAAGTGTTATCTATTGAAAAAGCACTATACTGTAAATTTGCTGCAGGCAATGCCGTCACTGAAGTCTCCCTGAAACCCATATTTATTTTAGTTGGTGAGCGAGATATATCTCTTGCTAGTTGCATTAAAACTGTAAGTTATCCGGTAGTTTTGGGCCCTAACAAATATAGCGATATAAAGGGCATCGCCTTACCTGATACATCATTCTCCAGTAATACCTGTAGCATGCATTTATTTGATTCTACAAGTGAAGCATATCGGTTAGTATAGGTTTTTTTATACTCGTTTATTAAAAGATTGAAAGCTAGAGTTTGAATTTGGTTTGCCAGTTAGGTGCAAACTAGATAACCTCATATCTTCATATTCTTCTCTTCAAGTTTCTAACTGAAAAGTAACCAATGGACCCTATAAATTCATCTTTACTGATTTTTCTCCTATATTTTGAAATCAAGAACGGCTGAGACAATTAATTTTACACTTTGTATAATTTGAACCAAAATTTGCTGCTCTGATTTCTTTGGAAAGCCATGTTTTCTCCATTATGGTTTGAAAAGGATAGACTGATCGCATCTAGAGTACTATCCTATGTAACGTTGGAATTTTATTTTAATGGTGTCCTGGAGTTAGTTTGGTGATTGTGGGTTTGTGGTGCAAGTGGTGTGATATTTGACTTTGATTATTTCCGTGATGGTGGTTTTGTCTTCTGATTTTTTGTCTTATAATTGCCGGTGATAGTGGGTCTTTTGTGATTGTTATGTGATTTTTGAGTTTTTATTCTAATTGTTTATGTTTCGTGCTTTGTGTGTTCTGACTGTTTGTAGCTGTGCGGTTGTGTGGGCTTGTTTTGTTTTTGTGATTTATTGTTGAATTTTCAATTTCTTGGAATTTTATTTTAATGTTGTCTTGGAGTTAGTTTGGTGATTGTGGGTTTGTGGTGCAAGTGTTGTGATTTTTGAATTAGTTTCTTGGACCGTTCTTTGTGGTTGTGGTTATGGAGTTTTTTTGGTTATTTTTGTGTGATTGATGTTCTAATTGTTGCATTTGATTCCTTTGATGTTCTAATGGAACTTCAGTAGTTAGTTTTGTGATTGTAGGTGCGTGCTATTTGAATCTGTTTCTTGACTTTTCTATTTGGTTGTGATTCTTGATATTGTTTGGTGAATTTGGTCTGACTCTAATTATGTAGAATTCACAGTCCTAGAACAGACTCTAATTATGTAGATGACGATATCCATTCGCTGTTGCAGGTTTACTAGCTACTACCTACTAATTTCAGTTTCTTTTACTTTATTCCTATTCTTATTCTTGCGTCAAGGGAACACCTCTACTGTGGAAGCAAATCGGGCTCAACTCTTGGAGGTAATAAAATTATTGATATTTTTCCATGTATTGCATGCACTCTGCCTTGATATAATCTGGCATCTTGAATAAGAGTTGATTGATAAATGATTTTACCATTGACTTATGCCATGTGAAAGAACACATTTCAATGTTGGTAAGATATTTATTTGGCTTTCATGTGATTGCTGTCCCTACAACTGCAGGAACTCATGTTGTGTTTTGCTGATTCAAGTTTTTGTGTTCTAGAGCAGGTTTTTCTTGCATAATTGATTTTGTATCAGTTCGGCAGGCCTGGTGTTGGAAAAGCTACAGTCATATATCTCATGTCTTGTCATACGAGCATCTTAAGAGAGTGATTTGTGCTTTAATGGCTTTGGAGTGCTTTCATTCTTCTCATACTTTGGTCTTCTATTAGGATTGACTCTGACTTTTTCAATCTGGTAGATTGTTGTTTGACACAAGCAATGAAATTGGAGGTGATGGGATATTCCAATGCTTTCGCAGGCTGTCAAGAAGCCTCTCGTTTGCTGCGATAAACTCAAACAGGCGACCACATCTCGGGGTCTCTCAAACAGGGAGCTTCTATGCCTCTTATCCTTTTTCTTTGACTTCAATTGCTTCTAAAATGGTGTTGCTTTTGTAGATTTTAAGTCAAGGAAGGAATGAGATATTACAACTTTAGATGATCCCCGTTCTTTGTCAGGCGATCATCAACCAGAAGAATTCGAACAGCCACGGAGGAGACATTGCGGCAGTTTTGCTGCTGCACTTTTGTCCTGCTGCTGCCGCTGCGTTTTGCTCCTGCTGCTGCTGCCTCCTGCTGCTGCGTTTTGCTCTTGCTGCTGCTGCTACTCTCTGCTGCGCTGCTGCGTTTCGCCGCTGCTGCTGCTGCAGCTACGCTTTGCTGCTGCGTTTTGCTACTGCTGCAGCTGCGTTTTGCTAATGCTGCGGCTGTATTTTGCTGCTGCTGCAGTTTGCTTCGTGGAAGCAACCCCATGGTTCTGACGGGGTGCTTCGAATAGGAGCCTTCACTACTCGAACTCCTTCTTTTTTGCATCTGAATGTTACTGAAATGTACTTGCTCTTGCAGATCACTTGCTTGGGAAGGAACGAATTCTCACAACTGTGGGCTGATCATATCTTCAATCAAAACTAACAGCACGAAGGAGATTTCCAATCATGATCAGGTTTGGAATTTGATTCGGTACCACTCTGCACAACCCGGTCCTTGATTACCTCTAAAAATTGCCTTGGTTCACTTGATGTCAAAAATTGAAAGGATGCTTTCCACTATATATAAGATTTGTCACTTTGCTCCTACTTCACTAAAAAACCAAGATAAGTAAGCAACAAGAACAAGAAGGATATCATAGACAGTGCTATACCAAATAAGGCGAACCTGGCGGGTGGCAGTTGTTTAGATTGAGAATTGTGAAGGGATCTCGACAAGGCTGCTATAAGAATAGATTACTTATAACTTCATGCAAAATACTAAAATACACATCAACTGGTTCTAGATCACATGTTAAGGTCAGTTTAGGTGTATCAACTGAAAACATTTCTCAGAGTAATTTTCTTGCGGTGCTGTGTTAATAGGTGACACTGGATCTGGGCCGGCTGCCGCGAGCATGTTATTTAGGTGATTCTGGAAAGCGGGACCTTAGGAAGAAGGAGGTGAGATTATGTTAGATTATAAAAGGAGCAACACAAAGTCTCTTTAACTCTTCTTTCAGTAATAAAAATGGATGAGGACCTAAACTAAGTCTCTGGAAAGAAGATAGCTTCATTTATGGTCTTTCGTTAATGTCTTTGGCAGGTATCAATTGAAGAACTGGAATATGCTCAAAATGCACTTGGAGAATTTGGAGGCAACAATAGAACTGGCATTGCAGGCACTTTGCATAGGATATCTGCCATCAGGAATATGAATGACACGGGATTTGCTTGAGTATGGTAAGAGCATCTTGTTTCTGGGAAGGTAAGCCATATATAATCTGGCATCTTGAATAAGAGTTGATTGATAAATGATTTTACCATTGACTTATGCCATGTGAAAAACACATTTCAATGTTGGTAAGATATTTATTGGCTTTCATGTGATTGCTGTCCCTACAACTGCAGGAACTCATGTTTGTGTTTTGCTGATTCAAGTTTTTGTGTTCTAGAGCAGGTTTTTCTTGCATAATTGATTTTGTATCAGTTCGGCAGGCCTGGTGTTGGAAAAACTACAGTCATAAGAGGGATATCTCATGTCTTGTCATACGAGCTTCTTAAGAGAGTGGTTTGTGCTTTAATGGCTTTGGACTGCTTCATTCTTCTCATACTTTGGTCTTCTATTAGGATTGACTCTGACTTTTTCAATCTGGTAGATTGTTGTTGACACAAGCAATGAAATTGGAGGTGATGGATAGGGGAGCGCGGAGATTGCAGGTTCCTGATCCATGCATGAAGCATAAAGTCATGATTGAAGCAGTAGACAATCACATGCCTGAGGTTATCATTGTTGAACTCGCAAACTGCTAAAACTGATGTTAAGCTGCAATTCTGCTTTCTTGAATCTTTTACCAACTCCATGTTTATTCCTTAGATATCAGAGAATCAGTCTCCATAGTGAGTCTAAGCTGCAGTATATGGATACCAGATGTCGATTTTCAGATGCAGGTACCATCATGTTTTCACCTCTTTGCATGCTGAATAATAAGATCTACTCTGGGATTAAGCTTTAGGATATAATCTTTTATTTCTTGAATACTGATTGCTATGCATTTTCCCAAAACTAGCTTTGATCTTGTAGTGCCCAAGCCTTTTTTTAAATAAATAAAAAATTATCTCCTTGGAATACCTTTTGGTGATTTTATTTTAGTAAAGGTATTAAATTACTGGATTTGGTGGGAGATCAATTGCGTTGCTCCTATGTGTCTTGACTGCAAGGTAATTGAAATTCTTAGTGCCATTCAATGTTCAAAGGTGATGTAATGTACTGCTTAGTATTCGAACCAGTTCATAGAGTTAACAAGAGAGCAATAGCTTATTAGTAGTTGCATTTACCTTACAGGTTGGAGGGCTAAAAACAGTAATCTTGAGTGATGAAGCAGCTAGGACCAGAAATTGCAAGAAAATCATTCTTGAGAGAAGATCTGCTCCAGCATTTCCTTTTCTGATTGAAATGAGGGAAAGGGACTACTGGGTTGCTCATCGGGTTAGTTGGTCAAGTTTTTGCCATAATGATTGTGAATGAGAAAAATATTATCCAATTGAAATTTTTATAACATCTTCATTTATCTTTCTGTACGGTCGAGTACTATCCTTGTGGATGATATTCTTGAGCTTTATAATATGATGCTAATAGCTTTCACCTTGCTCTTGTGCTTGTGCTGGCCCTGTAATGCTATGTCTCCACATAGACTCATAATATGTGCCAACAGACTGATCGCTTCTAGAGTACTATCCTATGTAACGTTGGAATTTTATTTTAATGGTGTCCTGGAGTTAGTTTGGTGATTGTGGGTTTGTGGTGCAAGTGGTGTGATATTATTTCCGTAATGGTGGTTTTGTCTTATGATTTTTTGTCTTATGATTGCCGGTGATAGTGGGTCTTTTGTGATTGTTATGTGATTTTTGAGTTTTTATTCTAATTGTTTATGTTTCGTGCTTTGTGTGTTCTGACTGTTTCTGTTGCTGTGCGGTTGTGTGGGCTTGTTTTGTTTTTGTGATTTATTGTTGAATTTTCAATTTCTTGGAATTTTATTTTAATGTTGTCTTGGAGTTAGTTTGGTGATTGTGGGTTTGTGGTGCAAGTGGTGTGATATTTGAATCAATTTCTTGGACATTTTTTTGGGGTGCAAGTGGTGTGATATTTGAATTCGTTTCTTGGACCGTTCTTTGTGGTTGTGGTTATGGAGTTTTTTTGGTTATTTTTGTGTGATTGATGTTCTAATTTGTTGTATTTGATTCCTTTGATGTTCTAATGGAACTTCAGTAGTTAGTTTTGTGATTGTAGGTGCGTGATATTTGAATCTGTTTCTTGACTTTTCTATTTGGTTGTGATTCTTGATATTGTTTGGTGAATTTGGTTTGACTCTAATTATGTAGAATTCACAGTCCTAGAACAGACTCTAATTATGTAGATGACGATATCCATTCGCTGTTGCAGGTTTACTAGCTTCTACCTACTAATTTCAGTTTCTTTTACTTTATTCCTATTCTTATTCTTGCGTCAAGGGAACACCTCTACTGTGGAAGCAAATCGGGCTCAACTCTTGGAGGTAATAAATTATTGATATTTTTCCATGTATTGCATGCACTCTGCCTTGATATAATCTGGCATCTTGAATAAGAGTTGATTGATAAATGATTTTACCATTGACTTATGCCATGTGAAAGAACACATTTCAATGTTGGTAAGATATTTATTTGGCTTTCATGTGATTGCTGTCCCTACAACTGCAGGAACTCATGTTTGCGTTTTGCTGATTCAAGTTTTTGTGTTCTAGAGCAGGTTTTTCTTGCATAATTGATTTTGTATCAGTTCGGCAGGCCTGGTGTTGGAAAAGCTACAGTCATAATATCTCATGTCTTGTCATACGAGCATCTTAAGAGAGTGATTTGTGCTTTAATGGCTTTGGAGTGCTTTCATTCTTCTCATACTTTGGTCTTCTATTAGGATTGACTCTGACTTTTTCAATCTGGTAGATTGTTGTTTGACACAAGCAATGAAATTGGAGGTGATGGGATATTCCAATGCTTTCGCAGGCTGTCAAGAAGCCTCTCGTTTGCTGCGATAAACTCAAACAGGCGACCACATCTCGGGGTCTCTCAAACAGGGAGCTTCTATGCCTCTTATCCTTTTTCTTTGACTTCAATTGCTTCTAAAATGGTGTTGCTTTTGTAGATTTTAAGTCAAGGAAGGAATGAGATGTTACAACTTTAGATGATCCCCGTTCTTTGTCAGGCGATCATCAACCAGAAGAATTCGAATAGCCACGGAGGAGACATTGCGGCAGTTTTGCTGCTGCACTTTTGTCCTGCTGCTGCCGCTGCTTTTGCTCTGCTGCTGCTGCTGCTCCTGCTGCTGCCGTTTTGTTCTTGCTGCTGCTGCATTTTGCTTCTGCTGATGCTGCTGCTGCACTACTACTCTGCTGCCGCTGCTGCGTTTCGCCCTGCTGCTGCTGCTGCAGCTACGCTTTGCTGCTGCGTTTTGCTACTGCTGCAGCTGCGTTTTGCTAATGCTGCGGCTGTATTTTGCTGCTGCTGCAGTTTGCTTCGTGGAAGCAACCCCATGGTTCTGACGGGGTGCTTCGAATAGGGAGCCTTCACTACTCGAACTCCTTCTTTTTTGCATCTGAATGTTACTGAAATGTACTTGCTCTTGCAGTTCACTTGCTTGGGAAGGAACGAATTCTCACAACTGTGGGCTGATCATATCTTCAATCAAAACTAACAGCACGAAGGAGATTTCCAATCATGATCAGGTTTGGAATTTGATTCGGTACCACTCTGCACATCCCCGGTCCTTGATTACCTCTAAAAATTGCCTTGGTTCACTTGATGTCAAAAATTGAAAGGATGCTTTCCACTATATATAAGATTTGTCACTTTGCTCCTACTTCACTAAAAAACCAAGATAAGTAAGCAACAAGAACTAGAAGGATATCATAGACAGTGCTATACCAAATAAGGCGAACCTGGCTGGGTGGCAGTTGTTTAGATTGAGAATTGTGAAGGATCTCGACAAGGCTGCTTATAAGAATAGATTACTTATAACTTCATCTGCAAAATGTACTAAAATACACATCAACTGGTTCTAGATCACATGTTAAGGTCAGTTTAGGTGTATCAACTGAAAACATTTCTGAGAGTAATTTTCTTGCGGTGCTGTGTTAGTAGGTGACACTGGATCTGGGCCGTGCCGCAAGCATGTTATTTAGGTGATTCTGGAAAGCGGGACCTTAGGAAGAAGGAGGTGAGATCTTATGTTAGATTATAAAAGGAGCAACACAAAGTCTCTTTAACTCTTCTTTCAGTAATAAAAATGGATGAGGACCTAAACTAAGTCTCTGGAAAGAAGATAGCTTCATTTATGGTCTTTCGTTAATGTCTTTGGCAGGTATCAATTGAAGAACTGGAATATGCTCAAAATGCACTTGAAGAATTTGGAGGCAACAATAGAACTGGCATTGCAGGCACTTTGCATAGGATATCTGCCATCAGGAATATGACATGACACGGGATTTGCTTGAGTATGGTAAGAGCATCTTGTTTCTGGGAAGGTAAGCTAGCATATATAATCTGGCATCTTGAATAAGAGTTGATTGATAAATGATTTTACCATTGACTTATGCCATGTGAAAGAACACATTTCAATGTTGGTAAGATATTTATTTGGCTTTCATGTGATTTGCTTGAGTATGGTAAGAGCATCTTGTTTCTGGGAAGGTAAGCTAGCATATATAATCTGGCATCTTGAATAAGAGTTGATTGATAAATGATTTTACCATTGACTTATGCCATGTGAAAGAACACATTTCAATGTTGGTAAGATATTTATTTGGCTTTCATGTGATTGCTGTCCCTACAACTGCAGGAACTCATGTTTGTGTTTTGCTGATTCAAGTTTTGTGTTCTAGAGCAGGTTTTTCTTGCATAATTGATTTTGTATCAGTTCGGCAGGCCTGGTGTTGGAAAAACTACAGTCATAAGAGGGATATCTCATGTCTTGTCATACGAGCTTCTTAAGAGAGTGGTTTGTGCTTTAATGGCTTTGGACTGCTTTCATTCTTCTCATACTTTGGTCTTCTATTAGGATTGACTCTGACTTTTTCAATCTGGTAGATTGTTGTTGACACAAGCAATGAAATTGGAGGTGATGGATAGGGGGAGCGCGGAGATTGCAGGTTCCTGATCCATGCATGAAGCATAAAGTCATGATTGAAGCAGTAGACAATCACATGCCTGAGGTTATCATTGTTGAACTCGCAAACTGCTAAAACTGCTAAAACTGATGTTAAGCTGCAATTCTGCTTTCTTGAATCTTTTACCAACTCCATGTTTATTCCTTAGATATCAAAGAATCAGTCTCCATAGTCAGTCTAAGCTGCAGTATATGGATACCAGATGTAGATTTTCAGATGCAGGTACCATCATGTTTTCACCTCTTTACATGCTGAATAATAAGATCTACTCTGGGATTAAGCTTTAGGATTGACTCTGACTTTTTCAATCTGGTAGATTGTTGTTGACACAAGCAATGAAATTGGAGGTGATGGGGATATTCCACATCCAGCAATAGGGGGAGCACGGAGATTGCAGGTTCCTGATCCATGCATGAAGCATAAAGTCATGATTGAAGCAGTAGACAATCACATGCCTGAGGTTATCATTGTTGAACTCGCAAACTGCTAAAACTGCTAAAACTGATGTTAAGCTGCAATTCTGCTTTCTTGAATCTTTTACCAACTCCATGTTTATTCCTTAGATATCAGAGAATCAGTCTCCGTAGTCAGTCTAAGCTGCAGTATATGGATACCAGATGTCGATTTTCAGATGCAGGTACCATCATGTTTTCACCTCTTTACATGCTGAATAATAAGATCTACTCTGGGATTAAGCTTTAGATTGACTCTGACTTTTTCAATCTGGTAGATTGTTGTTGACACAAGCAATGAAATTGGAGGTGATGGGGATATTCCACATCCAGCAATAGGGGGAGCACGGAGATTGCAGGTTCCTGATCCATGCATGAAGCATAAAGTCATGATTGAAGCAGTAGACAATCACATGCCTGAGGTTATCATTGTTGAACTCGCAAACTGCTAAAACTGCTAAAACTGATGTTAAGCTGCAATTCTGCTTTCTTGAATCTTTTACCAACTCCATGTTTATTCCATAGATATCATAGGATGTGTCCATAGTCAGTCTAAGCTGCAGTATATGGATACCAGATGTCGATTTTCAGATGCAGGTACCATCATGTTTTCACCTCTTTACATGCTGAATAATAAGATCTACTCTGGGATTAAGCTTTAGGATATAATCTTTTATTTCTTGAATACTGATTGCTATGCATTTTCCCAAAACTTGCTTTGATCTTGTAGTGCCCAAGCCTTTTTTTAAATAAATAAAAAATTATCTCCTTGGAATACCTTTTGGTGATTTTATTTTAGTAAAGGTATTAAATTACTGGATTTGGTGGGAGATCAATTGCGTTGCTCCTATGTGTCTTTACTGGTAATTGAAATTCTTAGTGCCATTCAATGTTCAAAGGTGATGTAATGTACTGCTTAGTATTCGAACCAGTTCATAGAGTTAACAAGAGAGCAATAGCTTATTAGTAGTTGCATTTACCTTACAGGTTGGAGGGCTAAAAACAGTAATCTTGAGTGATGAAGCAGCTAGGACCAGAAATTGCAAGAAAATCATTCTTGAGAGAAGATCTGCTCCAGCATTTCCTTTTCTGATTGAAATGAGGGAAAGGGACTACTGGGTTGCTCATCGGGTTAGTTGGTCAAGTTTTTGCCATAGTGATTGTGAATGAGAAAAATGTTATCCAATTGAAATTTTTATAACATCTTCATTTATCTTTCAGTACGGTCGAGTACTATCCTTGTGGATGATATTCTTGAGCTTTATAATATGATGCTAATAGCTTTCACCTTGCTCTTGTGCTTGTGCTGGCCCTGTAATGCTATGTCTCCACCTAGACTCATAATATGTGCCAACAGACTGATCGCTTCTAGAGTACTATCCTATGTAACGTTGAAATTTTATTTTAATGGTGTCCTGGAGTTAGTTTGGTGATTGTGGGTTTGTGGTGCAAGTGGTGTGATATTTGACTTTGATTATTTCCGTAATGATGGTTTTGTCTTCTGATTTTTTGTCTTATGTTTGCCGGTGATAGTGGGTCTTTTGTGATTGTTATGTGATTTTTGAGTTTTTATTCTAATTGTTTATGTTTCGTGCTTTGTGTGTTCTGACTGTTTCTGTAGCTGTGCGGTTGTGTGGGCTTGTTTTTTTTTGTGATTTATTGTTGAATTTTCAATTTCTTGGAATTTTATTTTAATGTTGTCTTGGAGTTAGTTTGGTGATTGTGGGTTTGTGGTGCAAGTGGTGTGATATTTGAATTAGTTTCTTGGACCGTTCTTTGTGGTTGTGGTTATGGAGTTTTTTTTGGTTATTTTTGTGTGATTGATGTTCTAATTTGTTGCATTTGATTCCTTTGATGTTCTAATGGAACTTCAGTAGTTAGTTTTGTGATTGTAGGTGTGTGATATTTGAATCTGTTTCTTGACTTTTCTATTTGGTTGTGATTCTTGATATTGTTTGGTGAATTGGTCTGACTCTAATTATGTAGAATTCACAGTCCTAGAACAGACTCTAATTATGTAGATGACGATATCCATTCGCTGTTGCAGGTTTACTAGCTACTACCTACTAATTTCAGTTTCTTTTACTTTATTCCTATTCTTATTCTTGCGTCAAGGGAACACCTCTACTGTGGAAGCAAATCGGGCTCAACTCTTGGAGGTAATAAAATTATTGATATTTTTCCATGTATTGCATGCACTCTGCCTTGATATAATCTGGCATCTTGAATAAGAGTTGATTGATAAATGATTTTACCATTGACTTATGCCATGTGAAAGAACACATTTCAATGTTGGTAAGATATTTATTTGGCTTTCATGTGATTGCTGTCCCTACAACTGCAGGAACTCATGTTTGCGTTTTGCTGATTCAAGTTTTTGTGTTCTAGAGCAGGTTTTTCTTGCATAATTGATTTTGTATCAGTTCGGCAGGCCTGGTGTTGGAAAAACTACAGTCATAAGAGGGATATCTCATGTCTTGTCATACGAGCTTCTTAAGAGAGTGGTTTGTGCTTTAATGGCTTTGGACTGCTTTCATTCTTCTCATACTTTGGTCTTCTATTAGGATTGACTCTGACTTTTTCAATCTGGTAGATTGTTGTTGACACAAGCAATGAAATTGGAGGTGATGGATAGGGGAGCGCGGATATTGCAGGTTCCTGATCCATGCATGAAGCATAAAGTCATGATTGAAGCAGTAGACAATCATATGCCTGAGGTTATCATTGTTGAACTCGCAAACTGCTAAAAACTGCTAAAACTGATGTTAAGCTGCAATTCTGCTTTCTTGAATCTTTTACCAACTCCATGTTTATTCCTTAGATATCAGAGAATCAGTCTCCATAGTCAGTCTAAGCTGCAGTATATGGATACCAGATGTCGATTTTCAGATGCAGGTACCATCATGTTTTCACCTCTTTACATGCTGAATAATAAGATCTACTCTGGGATTAAGCTTTAGGATTGACTCTGACTTTTTCAATCTGGTAGATTGTTGTTGACACAAGCAATGAAATTGGAGGTGATGGGGATATTCCACATCCAGCAATAGGGGGAGCACGGAGATTGCAGGTTCCTGATCCATGCATGAAGCATAAAGTCATGATTGAAGCAGTAGACAATCACATGCCTGAGGTTATCATTGTTGAACTCGCAAACTGCTAAAACTGCTAAAACTGATGTTAAGCTGCAATTCTGCTTTCTTGAATCTTTTACCAACTCCATGTTTATTCCTTAGATATCAGAGAATCAGACTCCATAGTCAGTCTAAGCTGCAGTATATGGATACCAGATGTCGATTTTCAGATGCAGGTACCATCATGTTTTCACCTCTTTACATGCTGAATAATAAGATCTACTCTGGGATTAAGCTTTAGGATTGACTCTGACTTTTTCAATCTGGTAGATTGTTGTTGACACAAGCAATGAAATTGGAGGTGATGGGGATATTCCACATCCAGCAATAGGGGGAGCACGGAGATTGCAGGTTCCTGATCCATGCATGAAGCATAAAGTCATGATTGAAGCAGTAGACAATCACATGCCTGAGGTTATCATTGTTGAACTCGCAAACTGCTAAAACTGCTAAAACTGATGTTAAGCTGCAATTCTGCTTTCTTGAATCTTTTGCCAACTCCATGTTTATTCCTTAGATATCAGAGAATCAGTCTCCATAGTCAGTCTAAGCTGCAGTATATGGATACCAGATGTCGATTTTCAGATGCAGGTACCATCATGTTTCACCTCTTTACATGCTGAATAATAAGATCTACTCTGGGATTAAGCTTTAGGATATAATCTTTTATTTCTTGAATACTGATTGCTATGCATTTTCCCAAAACTAGCTTTGATCTTGTAGTGCCCAAGCCTTTTTTTAAATAAATAAAAAATTATCTCCTTGGAATACCTTTTGCTGATTTTATTTTAGTAAAGGTATTAAATTACTGGATTTGGTGGGAGATCAATTGCGTTGCTCCTATGTGTCTTTCCTGCAAGGTAATTGAAATTCTTAGTGCCATTCATGTTCGAAGGTGATGTAATGTACTGCTTAGTATTCGAACCAGTTCATAGAGTTAACAAGAGAGCAATAGCTTATTAGTAGTTGCATTTACCTTGCAGGTTGGAGGGCTAAAAACAGTAATCTTGAGTGATGAAGCAGCTAGGACCAGAAATTGCAAGAAAATCATTCTTGAGAGAAGATCTGCTCCAGCATTTCCTTTTCTGATTGAAATGAGGGAAAGGACTACTGGGTTGCTCATCGGGTTAGTTGGTCAAGTTTTTGCCATAATGATTGTGAATGAGAAAAATATTATCCAATTGAAATTTTTATAACATCTTCATTTATCTTTCTGTACGGTCGAGTACTATCCTTGTGGATGATATTCTTGAGCTTTATAATATGATGCTAATAGCTTTCCCCTTGCTCTTGTGCTTGTGCTGGCCCTGTAATGCTATGTCTCCACCTAGACTCATAATATGTGCCAACAGACTGATCGGTTCTAGAGTACTATCATATGTAACGTTGGAATTTTATTTTAATGGTGTCTTGGAGTTAGTTTGGTGATTGTGGGTTTGTGGTGTAAGTGGTGTGATATTTGACTTGATTATTTCCGTAATGGTGGTTTTGTCTTCTGATTTTTTGTCTTATGATTGCCGGTGATAGTGGGGTGCAAGTGGTGTGATATTTGAATTAGTTTCTTGGACCTTTCTTTGTGGTTGTGGTTATGGAGTTTTTTTGGTTATTTTTGTGCGATTGATGTTCTAATGGAACTTCAGTAGTTAGTTTTGTGATTGTAGGTGCGTGATATTTGAATATGTTTCTTGACTTTTCTATTTGGTTGTGATTCTTGATATTGTTTGGTGAATTTGGTCTGACTCTAATTATGTAGAATTCACAGTCCTAGAACAGACTCTAATTATGTAGATGACGATATCCATTCGCTGTTGCAGGTTTACTAGCCCAACTCTAATTATAGACGCATCCAAATTGCGTTATCCTTTGCATTTTATATCCCATCTCAAGAGGTTACAAAAGCCTCCTTATTACTTAAAAAAAAAATGCACACGGTCATGTGTGTGGGACAAATATCATGGTCACCAACTACAGCAGATTGACCACATTTTGTTAAATTCAGTTGTAGGCAGTCACATCATATACTAAACTGTTTCTTTCCTGCCTAATATAACAAAAGTTTTCTCTTTTGGTTGTTCACGTTGCTGCCATTCAAATCTAGAGATTCTTCCAGATGAACTGTGCTCCTAAGGAGTATTTTGATCTATAGATGGCCTTGCTTCTTATTCATGAATGCTTAAACATAATAATACGTGGGTGCAAGAATAGTCAGTAGAAGCTTTGAGGGTGAAATTCTTATACAATTTGAAGGGGCAAGGTCAGTAGAGCTTTAGTACGTAGGAAGATAGGGCAAAAAATTGGTGAGGTGTGGTTTCGCTTTTCAAATGGCCTTATTATCTTGGAAAATTCTTACCCGGTCTTATGGATTCTTGCTGGCTTTAATGATTCTTTATCTCTGAAAATAGGTGGGGATGCCCTCCAAGCAAGTTTCCTTGGACATACTCTTCCAAAGAGACATGCTACCTATTGGAAGGAAACGTGAAGGTCTACCCTGATGGATCTGACGAGGCAGTTCAAATTGCTGCGGGGGTGACTTGGTTGTCTTCCCTAAGGGAATGAGCTGCACTTGGGACGTTTCTGAAGCTGTCGACAAGCATTACAAATTTGATTGATCCTATGTCATCGTTGAGCCTTGTCCTATGCCAAGCACTGATATTTCTTGTTATGCCTAAATCATGATGATACTTAATATTTCTTTTTATGGCTGGATATACCAATTTTGACCATTGTTTTACTCTCACGTGCACTCTCCCTCTCTGACACAAGCGTGCGTGCACCTACACCCGTAATTGATTCCAAGTTGATCTAAGGAAAGGTATCACACATGCCTCGACTAGAAAAATATATTTTTTTTTAGAAAAAATCATGAAAAATACGTATGTAATGACAGCACTTATCTAGAAGTCCAACATTAGTCCAACTTATCTAAAATTCATGAAAAATACGTATGTAATAAAGAATTCCAACATTAGTTGGATAAATTCAAAGGATGCAATGACAGCACTTATCTAGAAGTCATCCACTCCTGTAATTTGATAATACAGCATCGCAGCGCCTGCAATTTATGATGGTTGCTTTTGTGTTAGATAGAGTTGCATGACTATATGATTAACTTTAGTAATGGTTGACATAGGTAATATTAAGTAGCAAATTTTAATATTTGTACTTAATTTCTGCATTGATGATGCATTTGCATCATGTCATCCAATGATCATTCCTACACGCCACATTGACAACATCCATCACAATACCACAACTTTGCACCGTACCTTCAATCTTTGCAGTTGCATACATGTATTTGTGTTGACAAATAATTACAGCACTTCATTAGCTCAGAATAATTGACTCTGTTTTACATGAGAATATTGGCGTTGTAACTGCCCGTGTTAGGCACTAATTGTGAAAACTGTACCTTTCTTGAATCCTACCCCCTTATCGTCCACTCAAAGCGGGAGCTACTTACCAACGCCTGGTGGATAAGATATTCATCCATAGATTGGCAAAAATGTTGAAGTCTACGTGGACGATATGTTAGTCAAAAGCAAAGAAGCTTGAAATCACGTTGCAGATTTGGAAGGGACATTTGATATTTTGAGAAAATATAGATTAAACCTCAAGCTGCACTGAGTCGTTTTATTTCCAAGGCTATACAGAAAAGCTTACCTTTCTTCAAGGTACTAGGGAAAATAAACAGCTTCGAATGGGATGCCTCCTGTTAGCAGGCCTTTGAAGAACTTAAGAATTACCTAGCAGGGCTCCCCTTACTGGTCAAACCTGCCTAGGGGGACACCCTCTACCTGTACCTTTCAGTCACTCCTCAGACAATTAGCTCTGTTATCGTCCTTGAGGAGGAAGGAAAATAAATGCCGATTTATTACGTCAGTAAAGTGCTTAATGGATGATGTGTGTCGAATCCACAAAAAATATTCCTACTAAAAACTTGTGAAAGTAGTGAGTAGGGTCGAATCCACAGAGATTGATTTTAAATTAATTCCTTAAAAGATAAAATAAAAAAAGGGGGAGTTTGTTTTAAAATCTAATTCTAGAATTAAATAGAATAAAATACTTAAAAAGAGAGTAGATATGAGAAGACATTCCAGTTAAAGATAGGATCATGCTTAATTTCCCGATTGATCATAGATGCAAATATGACAAGCATTCATAATAGATAAATTGATTATGGTCATTGGTATGATCTAACGACCTCACATTTCCGTACCTTGTCGATAGTCAAGGAACGTCCGCTGACTAAAATCCTAATTAGTAGACAACCTTGGGAACGTCCTCAAGATTTAATCTACCAACAACATTAAGAAATAAAAAGGCTCAATTCTAACCAATAAATTCCTACGAGGATTTATTTAAGTTAGATTGTGCATTCCCCGCAACATAGTAAAAAACTCCAACTTAATCAATTATGATATGTTGCCACTAGTTTTTGAATTAAACAAACAATTACGGATTTGCAAATTCAATTAGCTAGGCAAATATTCTTGACAATGAATAACGGATCCTATCATTCATAAATCAGATTGTTTGTAATAAAAGCACAGAGAACAACACAAATACCAATATGAATGAAAGTAGAAAGTATAAATTAGATCTCACAACTCACAGAAATTAAGCATTCACCGAATCTTTAATCAGAACTAAAAGAACTAGCCTAACATGCTCATAGAAGAACACATAAGAAGAAGAAGAGAAAATATTATTAAAACGTAGAGATTGAAAGATGTTGCAAATGACACTGTATTAGGAATATTTTAGGCCATAAAAAAAGGTTAATTACCAGATGAAATTATCATAAAATGCACTTCTATCAATGGAGCACAGGGCCGGTATGCCCCCATCGAAAAAGTAGCCCTCGCATTAGTAGTTATGGCCAGAAGGTTATGTCCCTACTTTCTCTCACACCCTGTCAGAGTCAAGACAAATCTACTGTTGAACCAAACGCTGGGGAAGCCTGATACTTCTGGGCGTTTGATAAAGTGGGCCGTGGAATTAAGTGAATACGACATATCATACCTAATGCGAACAACAATAAAAGCTCATGCCTTGGCGGACTTCGTTTCCGAGATGGTAGGAGTATCTTTGGGGGACACCCCCAAGTTGATAAATGGTTACTTCACGTGGACGGATCGCCCACATTTCAAGGCAGCGGTGCAGGTGTAGTGGTCACTTCTCCTCATGGAGAAGATTTGGAGTTCGCTGCCAGATTCAGTTTCAAAGCCCAACAATGAAGAAGAATATGAAGCTTTGTTGATAGGTATGAAAATAGCTCATGGAGTAGGAGCCAAGCACCTGGTAGCCTACTCGGACTCCCAATTAGTAGTCAAGCAAGTAGAAGGCACATATGAAGCTAAAGAGGAAAATATGATACAATATCCGCAGCAAATAACCAAGCTTAGAACGGGCTTTGAAAGTTTTCAGCTTACACAAATCCCCAGAGAAGAGAAATCAAGGCTGATTGCATCTCCAAGCTTGTCAGCTCTTTAGAAGACTGTCGGACGAGGCACATTACCATATAATACCTCCCCAGGCCAAAGGCTCCTCTACTAGTCCAAGCAATCTCCTCTGCTGAAAATTGAAGAATGTCTGTGGTTAAGTGGCTGGAAAAAAGATTCCTCTTGGACAATAGATGGGAAACTGCCAGATTTAAAATGCGAGTTGCTCGTTTTTTTTCACAATGAGGGGTCCTCTATAAAAAGTCTTACACGCACCCCCTAGTTCGATGTTTGTCCCAGCAAGAGGGACTCCATGTCCTCAAAGAAATACATAGCGGATGTTGTGGAGTTCACGGAGGAAGTTGGATACTAGCTAATAAGGCTCTCCGAGCAGGATATTTTCGGCCAACCATGAAACAAGACGCGAAACAGTTAGTGAATAAATGTGAACGGTGCCAAAAACATTCTTCCCTCAAACATCAACTCAGAACCACTTACCACTAAGTTATCACACCATGTCCCTTCGCACAATAGGGAATAGACATAATAGCTCATTTTCCTCTAGCCCCTGGCTAGAGAAAATTCCTTTTAGTCGCAATTAATTATTTTACTAAATGGATGGAGGCAGAGCCTTTTGCTCGCATCACCGAAGGAGAAGTGATGAAATTCATATGGAAAAACATCATCTGTCGCTTTGGACTCCCTAGGGAAATAATTTCTGACAATGGTCGGCAATTCTAATGACAAAAAATACAAGAATGGTGTGATGGATTACATATAAAATGAACATTCACTTTCGTATCACACCCCCATTCCAATGGGCAAGTTGAAGTCACCAATCGCATTTTAGTGCAAGAAATCAAATGAAGTTTAGAAGAGTCGGCAGAAACTGGATAGAAGAATTAACTAGTGTTCTATGGGCGTATAGGATAACCCTCGAGGGTTTACAAGGGAAAACCCCTACACATTAGTTTACAGAATGGAAGCCATGATCCTTGTCGAGTTAGGGAGACCTTCTCATAGAATTATGCACTTCTCATAAAATCATAACACCCAACTCCTTAAAGAATACCTGAATTTCGTTGAAGAATTAAGGGAGAAAGCCTTTATTCGCACACAAAGGTATAAAAACTTCATAATCAATGCCTATAACAAAAGAATGAAAAGTCAAAATTTGAGGACTTGGTATTGCGTAGGATGGACACTTTAAAACCAGTCGGAAAATTGGACCCTACTTGGGAAGGGCCCTATAAAGTTACGGGAATAATAGACAGGGGAACATATGAGCTAAAAGATCTTGAAGGACGCCCCCTACCTCGCCCATGGAGTATACACACAACCTCAAAAAGTATTATGTATAGAAAGGGACGCCCTCTTCATCACCTGAGTCTTCCTGAATAACACCCCCTAAATAACTTTTGGAGGGCAGCCCCCTCCTAAAGCTCTAATCCTCCAGAAGGATGTTCTCTAATATCCTCCCGAAGAATACCCTCTAGTGTTGGGGACAACCCCCCTATAAAGGTACAACATTCTTTCTAATTTTGACATATTACAACAAGGCGAGGCAAAAAAACTCTCATAGGAGTAAGCTTTATAAAAAAGTCATACAAGCATCCGTCACCGAACAGGGACTCCGAGTCCTTACTCAAAAGCCCTCATACGTCTTTTACTCATCTATTGCATACATGTATCTTACTTACAACTCTCAATATACGACATGAAAATTAATTCTACCTTTAAGAATGCAATATACAGGAACCACACGTACAAGGACGCCTCCTACAGAGAGAGCATCCCCCATTACAGGTCTTCCTGGTCGAGACATGGATACCCTGTTCATCAAGCAGCATGATATAAGCATGATGTAGTAAGAAGAGATCAACATCACATTATGACCCCGGCATAAAGCAGGGCCCGGGATAAAGTAAAGAACATCATCCACAAAAGAAAAGATAAATTGTCTCATCTCCATTCTTTATGGAGGAAAGAAAAGCAGAGGAAAGAAAAGCATAAGCAAGAAAAAAGAATGTGTTCTTAGCCAAGGGAGGGGGTCAGATTACATCTCTTCCTTATCAACCCCAAAAGCGGGGCCTTCTTTTCCTTCAGTCTTATCACTCGAGGGAGAAATAACCACAGAAATTGAATAGAGTTCTTCATCAATAACCAAGGGACCATCTCCTTTCATGGGGTCTAAGCTCCTTCCTTCGAGAGGTCCCCCGTTGTAGAGTCAATTGCTGCTACAGGAGGGGGACCCCTCTTCATATCGGTGGTAACTTCCCCCAAGACACGGTCTAAGGTCTCCTCTGCAAAACACACCCCAACATCAATACGATTTTCAAATATTTGCAAACAAATAAAGAAATAGGAACAAAACAACCTGAGTTGGGGGGAAAATCACCGCTTGCAAAAGCTGAAGCAAAAAGTTGGAGAGCATTTCCCATAGCAGCAAGGTCGAGGAAAGAAGATTCCTCTCCATTAGGAGGCTACCCATTTGCCATAAATTGTCCTTTGCAAGCTGCAAAGCCATGCTCGAAGTAAGGACGGGCAACTTTATCCAATTCAACTTGATACTTGGAGGACTTCTTGAACGTCTCTATCGGTTGGCCCAGTATCCCTCCAAATAGCGCTACTCATCCTCAGTATCGGGAAAACCCAACTCTGCCTTCGCTACAGCCTTTCTGAGGGTTCCCTCATGCCCGGTCACCTCTTTCCTCAACTTCTTCAACTCTTTTTCCTATTGTTGGTTGCGGTTGATGACCTGCTTCTTTCCTCCTTCAGTTTGGCAATATCAGTATTCAAGCGCTCAACTTTGTCCTCCAATTTTCGCCGTTGGGATTCGTTTTGGGAGATAGGAGAAATTCCTGAATGACTAGAAAAAGGTTCCTCACATACCGATATCTCTTGCACATGAGGATGAAATTATGAATATCATAATTAAATAAGAAAGACACCATTTTGAAAAAAATACCTTAAGGAGATAGGAGGAGGCAATCCCCATCCAACTTTCTTGGGACAAGGGTGCCAATAATTGCCTGTTACCCAAAAATAACACCCCCCGTATAAGCTCATTTGCCAGAGAAAGGTTGCTCTTCCTTTTTTTACTCTGAGATTGAGAGGTATGCAAATAGTTGTAGGGTGCACGAGAATATCTGAGGGGGATCCCCTTTTCATCTTTCAAACAGGAGAAAGGGATGTCATGAAGGCAACTTGACGGCGCTTGAAGGAGGCGTGTTGTAGGATCCCATTTTTTATTTTTTCAAAGAACCCCCAAGGCCAATACTTATAAAAGGGAGATAGGCCGTTTTCTCTTGGATTCGCTAGAGGGACGAGTCCCCCTAGGCGAAGAAGAAGGAGTCCCCCACCACGACTTTCCCCAGCTTGATAATGCAACAGCTTCCCAAACATAACGTTCACTACCAAAAAAAAAATCAGAATAAAAGATTACAATTCAAAATTAGTCAAGCGAGCAGAATTTAATAAAAACAACAAAGTACCAAGGGAGTCCCCCAAAAGTTCCACCCTATGACTCAAGCCAAAATGCCCTAAATGTCTCTCATTGATCACGGAGCGACAATCATAGGGATCCTCATTCAAGATTTCCAGCAGGGAATACAAGGTAGCACCCATTTCCCCAATATCACAGCGGGAGGGATCTCCTCCACCCAACAGACAGAAAAACTCTAAGGGGATGAACGCAGTACAAAAGAGAAGTTTCTTTTCCATTTCCTAGGGGCATTAGGGGCTGGTAAAAAAGATACTCCAGGGCGAGGGGTAAAGAGGAAAAATCCTATCTCAGCACGCTTTAAACGAAAGCACGGAGCGAAGCCTCGGTGGTTACCGGGAAGCCATGAAAATGAAAAACCATAAAAAATACCGGCTAAAATCCTAAAAGAATTGGGCACGAACTGGTTCAAAGGAACCTGGAAAAAGCGACGACATCAGAATAAAAAATGGATATGGGGAAACGCAGCCCCAACTTCATCTGAGAGAGAAAGAAAGCCAAACAATTGTCCGGAGGGGTATGGGGACGACTAGAGGAAGTAGGAGTATAAATAACAAAAGAAGGGGGGGGGGCATAAAATTCAAAAATCAGGCGGTTAATATTGAGTTTTCTCAAAATAGAGGACCCCTAGTTCACAGATGAATGGACCTCCCTCTCCCCCTCATCAGGAGAGGATCCTTCCTCCTCGTCTCACCCCACTTCACTCTCCTCACAAGTATCGCCTATCTCCACCATCTCATCCCTCTCACCCATCTCTGCTCCCTAATCCCCCACATCTTCCTCTTCTAATAGGCGACATGCGGTGGCCGCCACCTGCCTTAAACTCCATCTCCGACCCCGCGGGAGAGAATGGGATCGGAGAACATGACGAAGAAAAGAGAAAGGAAAAAGTTCTCAAGAAAGAACAGAGAAGGAGCAAGAATACTTACAATGATGAAGACGCAGCTTTCAGTCCTTCAAGAAATCAAGAAAAGAAAAATGGAGAGGAGAAGTTATTCGATTAAAGACGTGGGAGAAGTTGTGGCCCGCGTTCGCCCACATAACTATCCCCAATTGGATGGTTACATACCACATCACACGAAAAAGAGGAAAAAAGGAGGACTGTTACCATAAGTTACCCTAGTACCGGCAATCATGATGCCTAGGCGTAGACCTAGCCATCATCGCACTAACAAAGCAGCCAGGCGCGAAGCCCCAAATTTTTGAAAAAGAGGAAACATAGTAGGAGAAGACGGACGCCCCGAACCCCAACATTAGGGGACTATCCTACTTTAAAAAGGAGATGGAGACGCTCCTCCTCCTTAGAGTGGAAGCGATTGAATGATATATTTGATCCAAGGAGTTTAGGCCTAGTATATATTTTAGACAGGCCCACGACTCTAGGAGGGAGAGGTCAAAGACTCCCCCTACTAGCCCAACAACACGTATGAAGAAAAGGCCCAACTGCCCGCCAGCCCACTGCAGGTCGTCCATGTAAAGTATCCACCTAAGCCGCCACCTAGGATCACTCATTCTGCCAGGAAGACACGGATCAGGGAGGCCCCGTCAGCACCTCAGACTCCTAGGCAAAGAAGAACTCCTAATACATCAAAGAGTGTCTAGAGAGCCCTAGAAGATAAGGATTCCCTTTCCCAACGGAAACTTGCATTACAAGCATATCTAAAAAAGATCAAGGGATAAGATCATACAAGCATCTTATCTTAACCACTCCTCACCCCGAAATCCTAGGACCGTGCAGACCCCTCCCCGAGGGGGACACCCCCTCTACATATATAGGTTTTGTCCCAAAGAGGGGGACTCTCTTCTCTCTCAAATTTTCTGCTCTCATAATTGTTATCCTGCATTTTCTTTGCACTCTAAATACGATTTATCTCGTGAAATTAATTATCTTATCACGAGTCTTCATCTCGATTCAATTTCTTTCAATTATTTTCTTTTTAAATCGGTAATAACTTGAGCATTGGAGTGCTAACCCATTGTTTTGAAGGTTCTGCCTCCTAAGCTCTTCTCTCTCGTGGCCCCGGTCTGGATCACAAGTTCAAGCTCATTGGACTCGTGCAACTTTCGCACGCATCAAATTTGATAATATTATAAGAATCACAATAGATAAAATATAATGATGTATTATTAATATTATTAAAATTAGGTAAAGCTCTATAAGTAACAAAATGTAATAAGTTCTAGAATAATTAAATTAAATATACAATTTGAGATATAATACAATAAAAAAAATTAAAAATATTTTGACTATCAAGTTCTAATTGTATGATATACGATAAATCAAAGTAATTATACAGTAAAAATAAAATAATTTAATGTTAGCAAATAAGACAGGGACAGAATAGAAGAGAGGTGGGGAGGGAATGGTGGGCAAATGGCGGCAGAAAATTGAAAAGAGGGAAAGAGAAAAATTCTAATGGACTTAAAATTGATTTTCTATATAAAAGACATAACCTATATTTTTTTTTTTTGTATACAATCCAAATATAAATTTTACAAAAATGGGTTTTGCAACGTGAATATTTGATAATATATAAACTTGAGGCTTCTATAATTTAAAAATAAAAATTTTCTAAAAATTAATTAATTTATTAAGTTATTAAATTTAATAATTTAAACAATTACTTATATATTTAACTATTTAATTTGATTTTTGACAATTTTTATTAGATATAAATAAAAATCAAAACAATGAGTGCAATTTAAAATTGCTGTTTGAAAGATAAATAAGAAAAAAATCGACTCAGTTCTAATTTGGGTAAATTGCATAAGACTCCCTGTATTTTAGAAAAATAGCATAAAACCTCATGTGCTATGTTTATAGGCAAAAACACCCCATATGTTATTTAAAAAGCAACAAAATCCTCCCTCTCCGTTAGAAATTAACGGTGAGTGCATTTCACTCGCCTAAATGAGAGTGGATTTCCTTTTCAACACTTTTTAACATTATTTTATATTTACAAATGTCTATTTTACACCTTTGTTTGATATAAAAAAAAAATCACTATTTTAGTTTAAATATATTTAATAAATTGTATATTACTGATTTATTTATTTATTATTTAGTTTGATGTATTTAATAAATTTTATTTATTTATAAAATATATAATTAAATATTAAAATACTTAAAATATATCATTTTTAATTAAATTTTAATTTACAAAATCATAATCCAAAGTTTAATATACTAAAATAACTTTTCAAGTTTAAATATTTATATGAATATAAATAAAGTCAATTTAGAACAAATATATTAATAACAATATTAAATTACTATTTAATTTAAATAAATTTTATTAAATTATAATTTTTATAAATAATATTTAATTACAATTACCATATTTTAAAAATAAAATTTAATAGTTATTTATTATTTTTAATTTTGAAAAATTAAATTATTTTTAATTATTTTTCAAAAAATAAAAATTTCAAATTTAGATTGTTTAATATTGTATCTATTTATAAATAAAATTTATATAAAATAAAAAATTAAAAAAAGGGGAGAACCTTCCGGCCAACGAGGGCCTCCCCCACCTCCTCGCCAACAATCTGAGCGACGGGGTCGCCCAGACGACCTCCGTCGCCCAGATCGACGGCGACGGATCTAGGCGACGCCTCGTCGTCGCTTGTTTTTCTTGCAGAAGGGCGACGGCGAGGTCGCCTGGGCAGCTGTCGTTTAGTATATCTATATATATATTATGTATAATTTATCTATATAATATATATAGATATATAAATTAGCATATATATAAATGTGTATATATATACATAATTATATATATAATATAGTATAATATATATTTAAAATAATCTAAAATTTGGACCGTCCATTTTTTTCTATTGAAGATCAGTGGCTATCATTGCAAGGGTATAACAGTCAATTTTTTAAAAAAATTAACGCTGTTAACACTAATTAACGAATGGAGAGAGTATGTATTATTTTAAAAATACTGGGTTTTTTCCTATAAAATTAATACAGGGATTTTTAGCTAAAAAATTAAAACACAGGGGATTTTTAGCTAAAAAATTAAAACACAGGGGTTTTTATGCAATTTACAATTTTGGTTGTTATAAAATTTTAATTAATTAATTAATTAATTAAGTTATTAAATTTATATGATTTAAACAATTACTTATATATTTAACGATTTAATTTGATTTTTGAAATTTTTTATTAGATATAAATAAAAATCAAATCAGTGAGTGCAATTTAAAATTGCTGTTCCAAAGATAAATAATAAAAAAAAATTCGACTCAGTTTTAATTTTGGTGGTTATAAATTTTTTTGATCAGCTCATTTTATTCTCAACATCTCAACACAGAAACCCTAATCAAGAAGAAGAACATTCATCCTTCACAATTTACCGTTGGGAATTTTCCAAAAAAAAAAAAAAAAAGGAAGTTACCGTTGTGAAATTCCCCTCTCCCGGCGCCAGCATATTAGCCCACTACACTAAAACAGTATAAGAGATTAACATTCCATGAACAGATTTTGAAAAATCAAAGTAGTGCAGAAAAAAAGTGAAAGGGCGCCCACATTGACATGCCCTTCTTCTTTAACAGCGGCGCGGGCCGCATCGTCTCAGGCGCTCGCCGGCCTCCGCCGCCTGCCCTCAGCCTCCGTCTCCTCTTTCTTAAGGTATTTCTTGAGAGTCTGATGTCAACTCAAAGCAAACGATTTTTTTTAAGTTTCTTGCATTATGGGTTCTTGCATTGAAATTAATAGTATCTTGGTTGAAGGAAGTCTGTCTTCCCAACGGAAGATTTAATATGAGTTCTTTTCAAGATCACTGAATTCTTGAATCACACGGCCTTACTCCTTTTTTTTTTTTTTTTTATTTGAAGGTCTCGGTTTGTTATTTCAAGGTTCTTGAATTTCAATTACTACGTGGGTTCAATTGTATGTCTTGGATTACTCTACTGCGGTCTGCGGACAAGTGCGTGGGGCTTATATACAGGGATGCCGGTGTAGACATATTCGCGTTCTTTCGCTCTCGTGAACTCAGCATTCGAGTGCATGTTTTCTTGATTCATTCACTCTTCGATCTTACACTCGGATCTCTTGGGTTTCCCGAATTGCAGAACTTACTGTAAAAGATGGTGAGTCGTTTTGCTTCTGTGTTTGTAGGAATGTGAATTTGGAGTTAATTTCGTTTTTGGATAGTTTTGTTTGATATTTGGTGGGAGGTTCAGCATTTTGATTGCTTTGGATTTCACTGTTGCATTCGATATTTGTTTGGATTGAGTAAGGGTTGATTGAGATCTGAAGCTATTGTTATTGTTTACCGACTCATTTTTTCGGTTGTGTGTTTATGGTGTTGAATTCTTCTGCTGTTGTGTTGCAGCCGCTCAGACTGGAAATTAAGGTACTGAAATTGTTTAAGTTGAACAATTCTTCTTGACGTGTGAGTGAGTGATTGCTGGACCCTAACCTTTGATTGTATTACATCAGAGGAAACTTGCCAACAGATTAGAAAGAGTAAAATCTGTGGATCTACATCCAACAGATCAATGGTATGTTTTCGGTACAATCAATCAATATGCCTTTTTGCATTCTCGTTCGTCAGTAGTTGCATGTTGCATTTTATAATTAACAGCTGGGGAAATGCTCCCTTGTCGATTAAAAAGAACTGCAGAAGATGAAACAATTTGTTTGTGCTTGTTTCTCATACTCAATGGTTTAGATATTTGACAAGTTCTGTTCATATATATTATCAAGTGCGCTGAAGCTTTTCGCAATCAGGTTATAGAATCCAGTTTAAGAGTTTGATATAATTTTCAGTTTACTTAATCTAAGCTATTTTCTGCTTCTGTTCCTTGTTTGCGTTTTCTTGTATATCTTGAATGCTGGCAAGTCTTGGTTATTTGTGGGAGAAGAATTACAGCTTTGAATGCCTTTTCCCTCGTCTATATTTCTGGAAAATCTATTGATTCCATGATACATGTTCTCACATATCTTCTTTCTTAATGCATATATGTGATTAACTGAAATTTGAGCTTGACTTTAAATATCTCAATTTCCTCTTTGGACTGTAATGAAACTTCCTAAACCAATTGATAATTGCTCAATTGATGGGCCAACAAAAATATCATTTCTCAAGTGCATCAAGTATCTGTTCTTATGCCTTTCAATTGGAGAATGAAAATGCTGTATCTGTGTTGTCATCTTCCATGTCTTAGTTACTTTTTAATTTTGTCTTGATACAAAGTACAGAGACAAACACTTGGTTGAATAGATGTCATAGTTTCAATAGTGTCACACAGAATTGCTGTTGCAGGAATTTAACAGCAGTTCTTTATTTTGCAAGTGTTATCTATTGAAAAAAGCACTATACTGTAAATTTGCTGCAGGCAATGCCGTCACTGAAGTCTCCCTGAAACCCATATTTATTTTAGTTGGTGAGCGAGATATATCTCTTGCTAGTTGCATTAAAACTGTAAGTTATCCGGTAGGTTTTGGGCCCTAACAAATATAGCGATATAAAGGGCATCGCCTTACCTGATACATCATTCTCCAGTAATACCTGTAGCATGCATTTATTTGATTCTACAAGTGAAGCATATCGGTTAGTATAGGTTTTTTATACTCGTTTATTAAAAGATTGAAAGCTAGAGTTTGAATTTGGTTTGCCAGTTAGGTGCAAACTAGATAACCTCATATCTTCATATTCTTCTCTTCAAGTTTCTAACTGAAAAGTAACCAATGGACCCTATAAATTCTTCTTTACTGATTTTTCTCCTATATTTTGAAATCAAGAACGGCTGAGACCATTAATTTTACACTTTGTATAATTCGAACCAAAATTTGCTGCTCTGATTTCTTTGGAAAGCCATGTTTTCTCCATTATGGTTTGAAAAGGATAGACTGATCGCATCTAGAGTACTATCCTATGTAACGTTGGAATTTATTTTAATGGTGTCCTGGAGTTAGTTTGGTGATTGTGGGTTTGTGGTGCAAGTGGTGTGATATTTGACTTTGATTATTTCCGTGATGGTGGTTTTGTCTTCTGATTTTTTGTCTTATAATTGCCGGTGATAGTGGGTCTTTTGT
>JACGWL010000080.1:0-15193 GCA_034509725.1 Sesamum angolense
TTCAAGTAACATTAATAACCTCTCAACAGGGGTGGCAAATAAGGGTGGCGTGCGGCAAACAAAATAGAGAGAGAGATGGAGGGAGGTCAAGCAAAATATCTGTTGAAGTGTGTATTTATACCAAAATGTTGAAATGGATTTTCTTAACAAAAGTCATTCCAAAGGCGGATACAAACTGAAAAAGAAAATATCTTTTTGTCGCAAAAATTTGGAATGGCTTTTCTTAAGAAATGCGGTTCCAAAGCCAATACAAATTGAAAAATACATCCTTTTTTTCCCAAAACGACACCGTTTAGACCTACACCCATCCGAATTAATACATTGTTGTTTTAGAAATACCATACCCCATACAAAAACTAAAAAACGATACATAACCCATTCCAAATTTTTTCATAATTGTTGTAGAAAATATTGAAATTAAATAAAACATCCATTCTAAACTTGCAGGGAACCGTTGAAAATTTTTCTCTCTCTAACCAAACTCTCTCTCGGCTGGAAGTGCTCTACTCCATCCTCTGCCCACTGCCATCGTGGTCTGCACATCTGTCGGTAACACCACCCTCACTGCACATCTGAGGAAGAACGTGCTCCAACTCTATAACAGAAACTACACCCTCATCTCAGAATTGTTGCAGAATCTGGCAATATTGCTCATCATCGGATCTTTGCTACTAGTAACATACTTCCTCTTGATGGTTGTACAACCTCCAGCGTTGATGATTTCAATTATGAAGACCCGCTTATAGCTGAACTTCTCGACAATGATTGGGATGCTGAACAATGCACTAAACAAATTGAAGATCCCACACTCATGGACAATAGTGAGGCCTTCCCATCAGCTGCTAGAAAGGGTTGTGAGTTCATCAGGTGTTAAAGGTGTCCAAGCCAAGAAAAATCTCAAGTATTGAGAAGACTTGTAGGCAACTCCAACTAAAACACATCACAACAAAAAACATGAAGGAGCCAGGATCAAAACAATCTTTAGAGGTGAAACGCTACAAGAAATTTTAATACAGACTTGACCTCAGAAATGGACATTGTGAATATGCAAGAAACCAGTTAAGATAATGAGAGCGAAGAAGGAACCCCTGCATTCAACAGATTTCAAAGCTTAAAAGATATGACACAGAGGGCCTGAACTTTGAGATAGGAGATCATAACATACAACCTTACTGTTCTAGACTCTTACGCCTCAACACCTAATGATGAAATTGGTAGGTTGGAGGAAGAGATTCAAGACCAATTATAAAAGGATGATATAGCTACAGAAGAGCGTCAGAACATGACTCAAATACACCAACAGGAACTCATTCTCTCAGAATTTGCTACAACACACAAGTATAAAAAAAAATATCTAAATGGAGGGATGTAACCTCTTCAATAAAGCAACCAAAGCTACTGGTAAATGTAAGAAAAGAAAAGACAGATGCTCGTCTAAAACTTTCTCTAAAAGGCATACAAAAACAAAAAATAGTCTTTGAGCTTCTTTCTGAACATAAACCTCGTATGTTATTTTTATTGGAACCTTTCGTTCAAATGAATGATTTTATTTCATTCGTAGATTTAGTTTTCACTCTATTGCTGTTAACTCTAATAACAAGATATGGTGTTTCTCTAAATTTGGTGTTGAGGTTCAAGTCATGTAGGATAATTCACATTTTCTACATGTTAATGTCACATATGGGATTCTCCTTGAAGACATTTTTTGCTTTTTCGTCTATACAAAATGCTATAGACTCCTACAAGAACTATATGGGAAGATCTAAAAGACCTATCAACTCTTTAATCCCGCTAGTTTGTAGGAAGGGATTTTAATACCATCCTCCACATTGAGAAAAATTAGTGTGGCATCATCAGTGGTTTGGGGCCTATGGAAGACTTTGATGACATGATATTTCAGAGTGGCCTGACTAATGTCAGATTTGAAGGGGAACGTTGCACATGGGCTAATAACAGAGTCAATAGGAGACTTCACACAGACCTTTATTCTAAAGAATAGACTGATCTTTTCAATGTTACTAGAGTCACACATTTGTCCAGAAGATTAACAGATCACCATCCACTTCTGATCACAATTGATAAAACTGCAGATAGATGGTCATCCTCCTTCAGGTTCCAGAATATGTGGGTTTCTCATCACAACTTCCTGATAACTGCTAAATAATCTTGGACTCTTCCAATTCAAGGCTTTGGCATGTATAAAATTCATCAGAAGCTATAGAGAATGAAAGAAAATTAGAGAAATTGGAACAAACAGACCTTCGAAACATTTTCTTCCTTATTCATCAAGCCAAGGCTACAGCCAGCGAAGCAGAGAAACAATTTGATAGGAATCCTAGTGAGCAAAATCTGATTGCATTCAACCAAAAAAATGCTTTACTAGTTCATGTACTCAACATGGAATCAGAATTCTTGAAGCAAAAGAGCAATTCTAACTGGTTAAACTGGGGAAATAAACTCAAACTATTGTCACTCCTGTGTCAGCCCCTCCATAATCACATTCAATTATCCTTACAAACTCATATTTATCTCGATAAGATAATCTCATCTTTCGTCAATATTTATATTTATATAAACCTCAAATTGATAAATAACTACATCAAATTTTTGTTATAACATTATTGTATCTATGTAGCTATAGCTCCCGACTTAAGATGGCACTGCTGACCTACCTATACGGCTGACAACTGACTTATGATCTATCTCTTCAAAAAAGCATGGCAAATTTTAAGAGTTTCCAACTTAGTATGTATCATCTAATTGGCTTATACATATACATTCACATATAGGCCCATATCATATAAATTCAATTTCATTCCACCACCAAAATCAATCAATATTTATTATTTGATCACAAGATACCAATCAGTATTTGTTACACACTTCATGAAATTACAAAGTAATAATGTCAATAGTCAAGCGAAACCAATACCATGATAAAATGTCATTCATATCATGTTTCATACATCATTAATGTTAATTCCCATAAACATTAATTGTTTCGTTAGGGCTCCGCTTAGCCTAATTGAATCATATTCAATGAGTTTGCCGACTCTCATAATCTCAATCAATATCATACAATCATTAGTATAGAGTACCCATCTTATGTGATATCCGCACACTGACCAAGTGTGTAGCAATCGCAATATGGGATATCACACTGAACCTAGCACCCCCACACCACCCTAGTGTGTAGCTATCAGCACAAGATATTTCCCGCTATCTAGATTACCCCTAATACCCTTCGCGCCATGGTATCTAGCTATATATTCATTTTTTTCTCGTATCATATATCGCATCATCATGACAGCACATAGCTTGTCATCAATCACATTACATCATCGTAAACTATTGAATATGCCCCAGGTTTGGTAAGCCATCTCTTCATCTTAACTTATCATTTTCACATTCACAATTTTATAACTTAACTCCAGTCAATCATCGAATAGAAACGTGTCATGATCATTCCCATCGGCTCCATCTTTAATCTTTATTCAATGATCAAATCAACATATATGACAATTGTTCACCATATATATTCCAATCAACCATAGACAAAATAGCAACCATTTCACAAGATAACCATATAATCCAGTGAAGCACATGACAGTTTCTGGTCACGTTCACAGATAGAAAAGTAGATACATATATATAGATCCAATTAATATACTTGCCTCAAATCTCAAAACAACTCTATTACCACAAAGAGCTGCTCAAGCCCATATTTTGTTGTCACGTTCTATTATAAAATACACGTATAACCAGTATCATGAGAGTATCGTAAATGCTACATAAGATATTAAATAATATTCATATGTTTCCCCCAATCTTTTAATATTTCATAACGATATGTGTTTATAGCAATATTCATTGAAATTGTGCAATATGATTTTGTGATACGATTATGGACATTAACATTTCAGTGTTCAAGAATTATGCGAGTATTTTATTATTTTGGAGAAACTTTGTGACAATGATGGTAATTAATGTAATATCCCCAATTTTCTCTTGATTGATTAAGTAGGCCTTGCAAATAATGTAAATAATGCCCCAAATATTAGTGCATCCCATTCAAGGCTAATTTTATTTTGTTTTATTCATATTGCATTGCATGCATCTCACATTTAATTGGACATATAGTTATTTTATTCATGATCAATAAATAGTATATTGTGACTTTACTTATTGGGAGATGATTACAAGTTGAGTCGCGAAATTTTCAATTTCACTAGGTATAGAGAAATAATAAATAATTTACTTGACTTTAAAATAAATATAAAAATCAGTACTAATTTTGCACAAAATCTAGAGGTCTTAGATTAATTCAACATTATATTTAAGTCAATTAATGGTGACAATGGATAATTGCCTAATATAGTCGCGACTTGGATGCTGACAATTAATGATGGATCAAGAAAATTTTTTGTTTTTGTTAATTAAGCTGAAAACTCGAAAATATGATCGGAGAGTTGCTAAGCTCTATTATTAAATATGAGCCTACTCATCCTTAATTGGCTATTGAGTTGACTTATAAACATCTATTTTTGTGTTCAACTAAAGAAATTGGCAAACTTGGGTTAGTCTTTTAGAGTTGAAACAAAAAGTTGATGCATTTGTTGCTCATGTTGAACCAACTAAAGTGTTGTTGGATTAAACAAATAGAAACATGAGAAATGCGAACTTGATCCGCAAAGTGATAATCGTATCACTTTTGTGTTGGCAACTAACACTAACAATTGTCAAAGTGCTATGAGAAAAATTGGTAACCTCTCTCGTAATTGAATTAAGAGGAAGTTTGACTAAGTTTGACCACAAAATTTTCGTTACTTTTTCTCCATGTTTTTAGTTCTTCAACTGGATTAAAGCTAAGAACAAGAAAAATTCGTATACACTAATCAATAGTGTAGTACGGTTTTTTCCTTTCTTGATCTAGCATCTACCTAGCAGTAGATCTAGATTTGATTCCATAAGTGTGGTGTGGACAAATTAGAGGGATTCTAATTTGAATCCTAAGCTGAACAGAAGAAAAACGCAAAGGGAAATAACGCTTGTTGCCGTTCTTCGTAAGAAAACAAAAAATGTAATGTTTTGATTTATATTTCTTGTACCTTTTTGTTTTCTCTCTTTAGCTACATTCCCATGCATCTTTTGTTTATTGTTATTATACATTTGAGAAGACTGAATGCCTGGAAATTCAAAGGGAATACCCCTTTGCAATCGTTTTAAAATTTTTTTATTTTCAGGCTTCCGCCGCGTTCTCGGGCCATACCGTTTCTTTCATATATAATAAAGTTAAATATTATATATACCCATGTAAGGACCATGTGGTATTCTAATTGTTGAAATATGTGACCAAAAAATCAATTGAATTGGCCGTTTTAAGAAGAAAAAAAATCATATTACTGCCTTAAAAATTACAATGATTATAAGGACTTATATGAATAAGTTCATTTTGGTTTATGATAATTTAAAATGATGATTGATTTAAAAATTCAATCAACGAGATCACTTAGTTTGAGGCATAATTTGATCTAAAGTTAAAGTAATTAAAAAATTATGTAATAGATCCAATGAATTTGTTTAATTGAATTAATTTAAGTTAATTAAACTTTTCATTGATGTAACCAAACATAAAATTAGTTATTCATTTGATTGATATTAAATATTAGTTTTATTGATTTGTATGAGCCTAATCGAATTTTTCATTAGTCAACCATATCAAAAGCTTGTGAAATGGAAAAAGATGTTCGAATTCAAAATTTCCCCTTTAATGGTAAATGTTAACAAAATAACAGAAAAATAATAAAGAGAGAATCGACTGGCTATAAATCAATTATTGGGTTGTTTAAAGCGCAGGCAAAGATCTCCAACTCTTCATCATCCATTTTATTTGGACTTTGATTGCCCGTATCTGATGAAATTCCTATTAAGATAAGAGCATATGACAAAGATAAGAGTTAAAATTCAACCAAACCAAAATAAATTATGTTGGTATAAAATGAATATGATATAAATTAGAACATTCTACATACCTTCTATTCTCTTTTTGATCTCATGAACAACGTTGACATTTCTTGTATTACTTCCACTTTCATTCCCAACCTGAATGTTGTGGAAGTTTCAATATGCGTCATGAAGAAATGACATCATAGTTCATTCATTTTCGATAATCTTCTACACTTGAAAATTTAGAAAGAAAACATATCCACATAAATTTTGGTAAAAAATAAAATGGATTTATGGATTTTGAATTTACTTATTCCAGTAGTAGATCATTCCCTACAGCTATAGAGTATAAAAGTTGCAACCTCCTGTAGAGAGCGGAAGTTTTGAGAGACTCTATCATGAATATAGTACTATTGCATGAAAATTTTGATTGAAGAATGTTAGTTAAATTACATGAGTAGAATAGATGAGTTTATTTTATAAATTATAATAGCACATTTTGAGACTTTGGTACTTGAATTAGTAATCATAATAGCATATGGATTTCTAATCTTCATATTATTTAGACATATAAACCTAGCTTGCATTGCGTGGAGTAAAAATCACACCAACTTAAAATATAAGATATGGTTACTTAGCTTATACTTTTTCTTATCCTTTTTTTTTTAGTTCTCTTAAAACAAAAGAAATTTGTGCAATTATTGTGTTAAAAAAAGTCGATCATTATAAGTGCAAATTCTGTATCGTAACTTAAGTCTTGAGACAATATCAACATACGTTTCAAGCCACAAAACATGAAATCAGTAATGAATAAAAGCTACATTCAATTTACAATTTTATTTTCCTTATCGAACTTAGTAATACCATATACCATGGTTAACCTAATTCACATAATATTTTTCTATTTATCATAATTAAGTTATTCATAGTAGTATGTCCTTATAAAATCATTTTAGTTTCATCAGTAAATGAGTATCGAGTAATACATTAGAATTTTACAACACTCGCTTACTAATGTATATATGGTAGTTTTTATTAGCTTAATTAGTGTTACATTGCTTTGTACTTGTTAGATGGACATATCTTACAATTTTTTGTTTAAATTCATTTTCATCTATTGTAGTGCAATAGATACACTACTTGTAAACCCATCAAAAACAAGGGGTAAGAACCTTCACTTCATAGTTAAGTTATTTACAATATAATATTTTTAAAATTTATGTTAACTTCATTGAACTTCTAAGTACCCACATGGGAGAATTATTTGTGATGCTTTATGTATAATAAAAGATTTTTCAATATTTTCAACTCTCATTTATTTCGACCTTTTTATTTTTCATTACAATACAATTACCTATTACCATATAACAAAGGGAAGATATTTGTTCAATCTATAAGTTCACAATCTATTGGTATTGAAGTAATACTTTAGTACAAACTTGAAATAAAATCCCTCTATAATAGATACTGATCAAATTTATTAAAGAGCTTTTGCATGTATTGCCTTCCTAGCTTAATTAACTAATTCCATAAGAAAATCTTAAAATTCCTTACATAAAACATATATATATATATATATATATATATATATAATTAGTAATATATATTAATATATTAAACAAAATAGTTTTGAATGATATAATAAGTAATATGAGCTCTTGGAACAAAATTGTTATTGTAAAAAGTTCAGTATTTCAACTTAGACATTATCACAAATATTATAGGTAACCACATGCACCATTATGTATTATCTGGCAAAATACATGATACTAAACAAAGCTAGAACACGTTAATGATTGATTACTTGCATCTACAATCATTGAACTTGCATGAAACAATAAAAAGAACAACAAGAATAAAAAAAAAAAAAATGAGAACACTTGAGTGATTTAAGGTTTAAATGTGTATAGATATAAATTCAAATTAGCAAGTGCACATACCTTATGCATTTCAGGAATATAGTTGCGGCCTTGTTGATGATGTCGGAAAAGTCCAAAAGAGACCTTCCAAGTGCCTTAAACTATACATCTGTCTCGACTTCTCTTTTTAACTGAATATCTACTGCATGATTCAGGTTGATCCTGCACCAAAAAAACAAGCACATTAAACTAAAAAGAGTGTAAACTAAGCTACAGATCAAGTAAAAAGCCTAAGCATATTAGATTAAAAAGATAAACAAACTCCAATAGCCAATCAATCAAAGTGGCTTTGTATGTATAAGTTTCAACTGAAAATTTTAACAGAAAATTAAAGTAACCATCTAAGTATTAATGAAATAGAGAGACCTATTGCCTTCACCAAATAAATAATTTCCTCATTCAATAATATCACTTCTCGCATTTGTCTCTACTAATATAATATAGTCATCAAATGCAAAGTAATTCTTGATGCATTATTATATGTTTTTCTATTACAGGAGCTCTTTTTATATTAGAATACAAAAATTAGTGAAAAACTCCATTTTCTCAAGTAGAACTAATCAGTTCAAGGAACAACCAAAATATTGCTCTAGTATTTAATGTAATTAGCAAATTTTTAATCCTCATAATTGTCATTGTAAGAGTTAGGTTATATCCTATTTTTTTATTTTACAATTTATAGTAGTAGATTAAACAAAGAATAAGTTTTAGTACTCAATCTTTTGATGACCACCCTATTCTAAAGGATTAATTTCAATAACTAAACTTCTACAAGTGATCTCTATGGATAAAGTCCATCCAAACCTAACAAGGAAACATATGCTTTATGGTGAATTTCTTCATGTAGTGATCATAACAATCCTATAACAAAAATAACTTCATTGTTGTATAATTTACTGTACTTATGTACCGTTCAAAACATTCAATGAAAAATTATTTTGGAAACAAGATCGCTAATAATGTGCAAAATAACAAGAATTATCATTTAGTTCAACTATAGTTACATATCCAACTATGAGCATCGCTTACACAAAAACAAAATAAGCATGTAGGATAAATATATGTGCGTGTGAAAATTAAGTAAGATAAGTATATATACAAAATAAAAGGTACAAAAATAGTAGAAAATATGATGTCTAATATTGAGTATTTATAGGATAACAATGGTTTAAGCTGAAAAGAGAGCATGTGTTCTATGATACTCCATCTCACATTGATTATGAATTAAAAAGATAAGCAACATATAAGCATTGAAGAAATAACTCAAGTGCATCCATTGGATATCACTTTTCGATTTGCTGTCATAATCAAATGCCAAGATGCACTCGGTGGGTTTGAGGTAATTGTAGTGTCAAACGTGCTTGTGGGCCAACGACATTACCAATGGTATCAAAGTGGGGAGCCACCTCTTTAACATGCCGGACAAAATGATACATGTATGAAAAATAAATTAATTTTGTTGTGAATGATGAAAACACTATTTTAGCCTCATGAAGTTTACATTTCTAAAGCCAAAAATATATTGTATGTAACTTATTTTCATTCTGAGAGTCATTTCCTTAATCTCAATGGTAATTGGAATCTAAATCACCAAGAGAAGAATCAATACAGAGGAAAAAAATTTATGTTTCTTGATATCTCTTAGAATGCGCTTGCAAATTGGTGATACTATTGGAAGATTTCTGAAGATTTTTGAGTAAAGATTCTAAAGACTATTATTTTATTATAATGAGATCGATCAACACAAGGTAATAGTAACGAGCTTTATTTATTGAGAAATGATTGAACACTCAACATTATTTATTCCTGCCTAGGCCACTTCTATCCAGACAAGGGATTAAGCAAGACCCTTACCTATTTATTGATGATAGAAAAAAAATATCTTTACCGTCGGAGAGTTGAAAACTTTTGAGTGGATAAAGTTTTGAGCAGCTTCGATATCTCACTACCCAAAAAATATGTAATTTATCTTTACCTTGCGTGCTCCCAACTTTGGGAGTTCTATTGATGCACCATAGCAAGAAGTTGATCTGGGAAGTGAACCCACATGTCAGCAATATATAAATTACCTATACTTTGTTGTCTTTTAAATACACTTAGCAACAACGATAACTGGTGATGTACCCTCAAGATGATCGTTTAAGATGAAAAACAATGACTGAGGTACTTGGCTTGTTTTTGTTGTCATAGCAAACCAGAGAACAAACAACAATACAAGGCTATGTATATGTTCCTTAGTCAAGGACACCATTATCGACTTCCATTAATAATCTATCATTATTGCCAAATCCGCTACTAGAAGTTACAACTGAAAAAAAAAACTAGCAAAGAATTCCCACACCTACGCACTTGAAACTCTGAAAGAACACATGTGCAATGGTTCTTCTATTGGAATAACACTAGCATTAAACTCCTTTGCAATCGTTTGTTGACCTGCAACCGTAATTCATGAATTGCCACAAAAATATTAATATTGAAGGTTTAATTATGGGCTACTAGAAACCATAAAACATGTTGAAGAACCGTTACCTTACAAAGTAAATACCAAATGGTATTAATTAAAAATGCCTATCATATGAGGGCCGCTAAACCACTTGTTTATGGACTTCTCATTTACCATTAAGTTAGAGAGACATAAAATGTCTGTTTTAAAAAAAGAGTTGACATGGTTACAAGTATGTCATTTTTGTATTTGTATCATTATCTAACCAATGTTATAACTATTACAATTAAGATGGATGACATCACCTTGGTTAAAAAACCACAGTATTGCGTAGCCCTATGCAAAATCTACCTCTATTTGGTATTTCATGAAACCTACCACCATCAATATGAATATATTTGCCAGTCATTTAATCGTCTTTGCTTCCCAACAACCACTTTTTTAGAATCTTTACCACATTATGTGCGTGTTGAAATTTAGTTGTTTCAACATTGCTACTCTCCAATTTGGCCACTTTAGATTTTGTGCATTAACACCTTCATCACGAACTACATCATCACCATGCTACTTGGATATAGCATTGGTCTTGACACATAATGACATGTTGCACCGCCATTTGCACCTGGTGTTGATTGATACATACTCCAATCTTGATCATGGGTAATTTCTTTATTGACAATCTTCAATGCTAACTAGACCTTTGTAAGAGTTTGAATTTCTCTTCAACTTGTTACAAAGAGATAAAAAAATTACTGAGATGCTACTTTATCTCATGTTTTTGGTGTAAAGTATTACTAGCTTGTTTGCGTAAGCAAATTTGAAAGGAAACATTGATCCAAATTCTATGGTTGGATAATTTATTTGTTTATTTATTATTCTTTTCCTCCTTTCGTACTCTTATCTTTACCATAAAATATTCCATGTTTATGATATTCTATTTTCTCCACAATACCCTCAAATGTTAATATTTTCCCAAAAAGAAAGTTGGCCAAGTACATATAAATTATACATGTTCTCCCCAAGTTTTAAATATGAATTATTTCACTAATCAGATTTTCAGGTTTCAAGTCAAAGAGGTGAAATAATCATTTGGTTTCTTAATCTTATAATCATCATTCAACAATCAATTATATTGAAAATTGATGTATGAAATATGTTCAACTATATTTTTTTCCTCTATCGTTCATTGTGCATAGAAAATTATATTTTTGCGTCCCATAAATTAAGAATTAGTATTATTTTAGTTTTATTGGTCATAGGGATCTCACATTATATCTGGTAATTGAGAAACTTGCACTAAACTAATGTTAATTCAATGGTCATGGACTACACACATGGTTGCTAGTTGTTGATCATGACGCCTATTGGTTAAATTGTTATTTTAGTTGTTTATTGGTCTTAACTACTTTTTTTTGTAGTTATTATTTTTTATTTGATTTAATTTATGATATATTTATTTTTAAAAGAAAATCACAAATTATTTATGTTTGTTCGAGAAAATATCTCAATTTCAGTAAAAGAAAAAGAAAACAGGAACAATGAAACTTGGTTTGAGCCTATGCCAGGTCCCAATAGGGCTATTTCATGGGCTTGACCTGAGTTTAAAATCGAATTTAATTGGGGCTCATTTAATGGCCCATGACCACCTCAAAACCGACCATGAATAGAATTGTGCAGGTCCTTAGCATGGCTTTTCGGGCTAATCCATGCCAGTCTTGGACAAGGTCGACAAATTATGCACCTTGAGTCGTTGAGTTTTCAGGTGAAAAGATTTTAGTGTGAGCAGCATTTTAAAGGGAATTAAAAAGATCAATTAATTTGAAGATAAAATAAAAAGTAGCTAGGGTACTTCTTGAAACAAAATAGAGAACCCAAGAGTGAGATAAAGAGATGTTGATAGCAAGTAAAGCATGCTGAAGTAGATGAAAGAATTCATCAACTTAATTTATTAATCATTAAACACTGTCAAAACTCAATGAAAAATGAACGGGTCAAATAATTAATTAACCATTACGCTTCAGATTCCTCAATGATCTTAGTCACCGCTATAGTTGTACTTTTTCTTCATCCCGCAGTTTGTGCTTAATTTAAGGTAAAATTTAGTGGGATACAAGTTAGTGTTTTCAAATATGAATTTAGTTACCCCAGCTTCTGGTCACGATAAAAACTTATAAAAAGAATAAGGGAAGAAAAAAGACAAGGTTTATTGAGCATGATTTCTACAGCCTAAAAAATTGGTGCAGTATGAATTACTTTAAAACATTTATCAAATAGTTAAAGTTGAATCTCTTGTTGAAACCTACTTATGGAAAAAAATTTCTCTTAATATATTAAAAATTTAAATATTTATTCCTTAAAAGTTTGATAGGAAAGGAAATTAATTAAAAATAAATTAAAGAGACAAAAAATAATTAAATATATATACCTAAGGCTGCATTAAACGTGCCGGCGGAGCACAAGAGATGGGATCTCGCGATAGTACATCACCAGAATCTTCATAAGATGAACTTGAATTCCGTTCAGATGAAATAATCTGGTCAAAATCTTTAGTGTTTTGAAGAATTTTGTTGGCAAATCATACAATGAGGAATGAATTTATAGATCGATTCAGAAATAAGAATTAAAGAACGAAAAAGAAAGAATTAAATGCTTCAGAAAAGGAGAATGGAGTTGCATGCATAGAATTCATCTTACATTTATGGAGTTTCCTACCATTTCTTGGCCACTGAAGGAATTAGATGTGACGTTCCTAGGGCTCTCTGCTCGCAGTACTTTATGTACTTGAACAGTGTTCTGCAGTGAGTGTGTTGAGTGAGAAAAGGCGTGAGCAAACGTGAAGTGTGAGTG
Source organism: Sesamum angolense (assembly GCA_034509725.1). Classification (NCBI taxonomy): domain Eukaryota; kingdom Viridiplantae; phylum Streptophyta; class Magnoliopsida; order Lamiales; family Pedaliaceae; genus Sesamum; species Sesamum angolense. The sequence goes on from JACGWL010000080.1 coordinate 13,156, forward strand.
GTTGAGTGAGAGAGTGTGAGTGGTTGAGTGAGAGAGTGTGAGTAAATTTTGTGTGTATGTGTGAATGTTTCAAATAATAAAGCTCGACAGGGGATAGTAGAAGCCTTGGAAGTTCCATTCTGTCTTTTTGTCATAATATTTTCCTCTTAATTTCTTCTTTTATGGTTTGTCTTTACTTAATACTATTCTAACAATTAGACAATAAGCATTTTCAAAAAGAAATATATATATATATATATATATATATAATATATATTATCCAGTTGTCTACGAATACAATACAATAAATAATTTTCTACACCAAATTCCTCCAGAAAAGGCAAAAAAAATGAGATGATATTTATGAAAAGTAATTTAAGAAAATTCATCAGTTTGTACATATTGGCTTATTGTAATGAACCATTTATCTTTCCAAAATTCTTTATATACAAATCTAGTTTTTGAGTAAAATTGAAAACTTAAATTAGTGATGAAGTTAAAATTGATCCTCAAAAATGAAAAATTATAATCATGTATACCTTTCTTGGCAGTTCAATCATTTTAGGTTTTTGTCGAAATACTACAATATTTTAAACTAAGGATTTATTGAGATTTGGTCTCAAAGGCTGGATATTTTGAAAGAATATATATGATAGGTGTGTTTGAATTTGAAAAATGTAATTAATGGTTTGGTAAATAAAGATAGTTATAAATTAATGTCACTTACCTGATTCATAATTTTAGTGATTATTACACTTTGAGCATTGGATTTGATTCATGAACTGGAGTCCAGTAATTTAAGTTTGAAATTAAATTACAATTACATTAAAGTTATATTGATAAACTAATGAGTGTAAAAAATATTTACACCAATGTATTTGGTTCTTTGCCAGCACACAACATATTATTTTCAAATATTGTGAGAAGAAAAATTAATTGCCAACTTTTGAATCCATTAATCCAATATATATATATATATATATATATATGTATAAGATACTTAAAAAAGCTAAAAGAATATAACAAAGATTCAATAACTACAATATTTTTATTGGAACACAAAAGAAAAAAATGGAGTAATACATTTTTAGTCCCCTATGCTTATTAGAAGGGTTGGCATTTTAAAGGGACTGAATTTGTAATTTAAAAAATCCATTCAATGATATCTTTATTTCAAAAGACTCCATTATTAACTTTTACTTTATTGAACAAAGTTACTTTTTAATTTTTTTACATTATGAGTTCAAATATTTATTGATATTCAATTGTAGAATTGATTAGTTATTTCTAAAAATACATTCATTTGTTGTAAAACTCTTTTACAAAATTTAATTTTTCAACTTTATAAAATTTCAATCTTTTTGTTTGCTCCATCCACTTCAGATTAACTGTTTATATAACTTTTTTTCAAAAATAAAAAAAAATTGGAAGCAATTACTACAAAAAGATTTATAGCGATGATATTTTAGATGGCATGACACAAGTTTCAATGGTTTTGCCGACGGAAAAGATTCATTCAAAAAAATAGGCGTCGCAAATAATTTTCGATGGTCTATCGACAGAAACCAAAAAAACATTGGGATATGCATCCCACAAGCGAATAAATAAATTACCAAATTGTCCTGACTCTGGAATCGAGTATTTTTCAACGAAATTTGTTTTCTTTAGGTATAAAGATGTTCCAAGGGTTTTATTTCCAGCAAAACCGTGCCGAAATTCATCGTAATATTTTTTACATCTACCATCGGAGAGTTTTTAAATCTTTTTAGTTAAATATAAAAGTAATAAAAATTAATTTTTAAAAATAAATTACATCTAGTACCCCTGCGGTTTACTTTCATCCAACAAATAAATCCTTCCATTAGTCAAAAGTGACAGAATTTGCTAATGTTAACCAAAAAACTTAATGAAAATTGATATATACCCTCGATTGACTTATTACTGATTTAGTGCAGGTCTAACAAATTTTTTTTGACTAAACTACCCTTATAATGATGAAGATATACCCCTCACATGCATTAACACGCAAAGAAGTATGAGGGTGATTTGACATGAAAGA
>JACGWL010000081.1:0-35018 GCA_034509725.1 Sesamum angolense
ATCTTTAAATAAACTGAATAATTCTAGTTTTACGAAGTCTCAAAACACAGTTTGAACTTCTTAGTGAATCATTAGGCTCTAAGCCATTGATTCCAAACGATGTCCAACATCGTTCCCTTATGTCCTTTTGGATTAAAATCCAATTCCCATGGACAAAATAAGGGATATGGTCAGTTAGAGATGTAGTTGATTACGAATGATGCTTTGAGAAGTTATATGAAAACTTACTCCAATTTCCTTGACGTGTATAGGACCATCCTATTAACTCAAGTACTTTGTGGGACGAGAGTTTCATCATATAATAAGGGCCAATCTGTTTCAGTGAAACACCATTCAAACAAAGTCCAACTTAGTTTGATTTCTTCCTTATCAGAGACCGGTCAACCGTGGTCCTTTCAGGAAGAACTTCACCGAGTGAGAATCACATTCTCATAAAGAACTCACTAAATACACACCCTCTCGATTCAATCGAAAGTTGATCATGTTGGTTCACCACTACGATCTGTGTATTTTAGTAACTCACAGATATCACACTGGATCCAATCCAACATGTAACTGGTAAACTCATTTTGTCCCACAAAAGAGCTTTTGCGGTCTTTCTTCTTCTCAGTAAGGTTTTGAAAGCTAACAGATCCAAATCGCCTATTTCTAGTGCTCTTTGAATCCATCAATCTCTCTCTTCCTCAACTAGAATAGATTAACCTACCAGGACTGTAAGCTTGGGTTCTTTGATTATCATTTTATTCTTTATTTGAGTATCCATAATCCAATTATGAAATAGTATACGTTTCACCCAGCAGACATGAATCCATTCAATGTCAAATAAGAAGCTTTTATTGATCAAAATATGTAATCAAAATTGTCCAACAATAATTGAAAACATTATTTCGATCATGCTTGGTTACATAGATACTATCCTAACATGATCACCATTAAGTCTAACTAAGCCCCTAGTCTTTTATAGCAACAGCCCCGCTATCGCTAAGCCTTAGGACCTTTGTTTTGGCTTTTCTACTCCTCATCATCATCTGCAAACCATTTGCAAATTATGAATTCGTTGGTATCTAATACCAAGAGTAGAATGGTGATTATGTTAATACTCAGTTAAAGATTTATACCTTCATTGGAGAGGAGCTTAGTACAATCCCTCTTCCAATGGCCCTTCTCTCGGCAATAAATGCAAACATCATTCGGAATCCTTGACTGATGAACCCTCTTCCTCTTTCCTTTACCCGCCTAGCGGTGTAACAGGAATATTTGAAGTTTTAGCAGTGGTAGAAAACATCTCACCCTTCTTCCTCTTCTCGCGTCCAGCAACCTTGCCCTTCGCTTTAGAGGTTGCAGCCTCTCCCACTAGTACCGTCGGCACAGATTTTTCAACCGTTGCCTCGTACTTGACCAATATATTAATCAACTCATGAAAGCTTTCCTTAAGCTCATTCATGTTATAGTTGATAGTAAATTGATCAAGGGAGAGATAGTGATTATACAATCAAGTCATCGTACGTTTCTTCCTCATTGAAATCAGCCTGGAGGTCTTTGAGCTTCTCCACTAGGAAAGCATCATCACTCCATGCTCATGTACGGACGATCCCTTAATCATTATCATGTCGAAGAATGCCTTCATCACGGCATATCTAATATGCCATTCCGGTACCGCATAATAGTTCTTTTCATGCGGTGCATTATCGACAAGACGTCCTCATACCTTTCGTACTGTTTCTGGATCTCGTTACTCATCGAGCCCAGTACGATACTGTGTACTTTCCGGTTGTTCTCATGCCACTGAGTAAACTTTTCGAACGTCAAATGTTCTCCGGGCAGGAACCTTCCGGCAAAGTCCAAGGTAGAGACTTATCCAGAGCGTAAGTCTGGTTCTTGAAATCGAGAACCATCCTCAGATTTCTCAGTCAATCCAAAAAGTTTGTTCCATTAAATATTAGCCTCAAGTATAGTTAAGTGGATTCTTAGAAATTAACAATAAACAGAAAAAAAGCAGATTATTATAATATTAGGTTCAAGTTAAGGACTTGGACTTCAGTCATTAACCCTCCCACTATTTCTGCGAAAGCCCATCACTCTCAAATGGGGTTTCGGGAAAACTATTTTCCTAGTGGGCTTGAGGTCCACAAGCGAAATTCTCCATGCCCCGCTTTTACGATTCACATGAAAATAACCTTGTGGGAGGTATCCAATACCATTCTCGTCCTACAAGATCCCCAAGATATTTTGCCTCACCTTTTCACGTGATTCCGAGGACTCCAAGCAAATCACGTTACTTGGTGTTAGACCGACCCATCAACCGAATCATACTGCAAACTATCGCCCCCCACGACTCGTGAGACAGGGAAATAGAAGCGTAGTCTTTTCATTCACAATAATAGTGCAGCTTTATTTCAGTCCAAACGTGCCACGACTCGTGAGACTACGTGTGGCTAAAATCAACTTCCTCACTACATTACTGTGGATGGAAGGCATGGAAATTACATCACTTGGCATTAGTCCTAATCCATCAGCCGAATCATAGCACACACTATCGCCCTCCATGACTCGTGAGACAGGGAAATAGGTATGTATTCACTTCGTTCACAGTAACAGTGCAGCTTCATTTCAGTCCAAACGTGCCACGACTCGTGAGAACACGTATGGGTGAAATTGGCTTCCTCACTACATTACTGTGGATGATATATGGAATAACGAGCCATTGTGTTTATTTCCAATTTTAGGGTCTAATATTATTAACTTGGTCCAACCAAGTGAGAGTTCATTTTAGTAGTTTGACCGAGGCCTCATCACAATTAATGTCTTGCATGACAATATATCCAATATATAATGCATTTAAATAAAACGCATCGCATGCAAAATAAAAGCCTAGCATGCCCCTGTTGGATGATCACAAGCCCAAAACCTATGTGACCCACTGAGCCCGCAGTGGATCTATGGTCAGTCTAAGGGTAGGCCTATGCTATTACAAGATGTTTAACCCATTAACACATTATGGGCCTTGTAATCTCTCTTTATTTCTTCTTTTCCTTCGTGGCTCCGTCCTTCGGGCCTCTTATCCATGGATCTCCGTGGGCCAACCCATGGCCTCCTCCATGGGCCTCCATCGTCTGGGCTTGCTCTTTACAATTATTAAAATAAAGTAAAATCCTGTCCACCTATTCTACTCTCATTACAACTTAAAAAAACCCCATTCAACAGTTGGGGAGTACATTAATAGGGAGAAGCAAGCCTTAAACATATTAGGCTAAAAACGAAGAGAAAAGGAAAAATAAAGAGCACGCAGGCCCCAACCCAACAGAAAATAAACCATACACAGGGTCCAATGGGCTTCGTGATCATCTATGTTAATCCAATTAACAAAATAGCACATTTATTTCCAAAATAAATATGCACACAAAATATAATGCAAACCATGCATTATAATTAATGACATCCAATATCATAATTTAATTACACATCAAATCTCAGAAATTTATATGTAAAATAATGCAACTTAATAATGGACATAAGTTCAACCCATGCAAAAATTAATTCTTGTTTGAAAATCCATTCAAATTAATTTTAGTAATTTAATCTTGGGAAATACCAAATCTCAACCAAAAATTAAATTCACCAAAATTAACTGTTTCAGAAAAATATGCAGAAAAATCAGAAAAAATCAAAAATGAAAAATTCTGGAAAAATCAGAAAAATTAGGTCAGACGGCGCGCGGGCGCGCAGGCCCCTGCCTGCGCAGGCACGCGCGCTGTGCCTGCGCGCACGCCCTGCGGCGCGCTGCCGGCGCGCGCGCAGGCCCTCGCCCGCGCGCGCGCGCCTGCCTGCACGCCTGCCAGATGGCCGGCAGCATCGGCGGCAGCTCGTTTTTTTTTTTTTTTTTTTTCGATTTTCTGAAATATTTTTTTCTGCAATTTATGAAACAACAAGAAAATTATCAATTTTCAGAAATTCCAAATTTCAATAAAAATCTCATATCCAAAATTAAATGCAAAATAAAACAAATAAACCCTAGATCTAGATATGCAATTAAAATCCAAAAATCATGCTTCCAAAGCCGATTAAAAACATGTAAACATGCTGAAACACGTAATACACATTGGATTCTTAGGCCAATACACCGAACTGGGCTCTGATACCACTTGAAGGAAGCGGATCGGCCCGAGAAGCGCGGCGGAAGCGCGAATAATCGAAAAACGGTAAAACAAGCGATAATAAATGAAATTAATTCCCGATCAAGGGGTGTACCCTTGATCTTTCCCGGGCGTTCAGTGTATTAAATATATAACCATAGGCCAAGAATCACGAGAAAAACAAGGAGCGAAAACCATAAATGGAGTTTACCTTTGTCGTTTTTCTCGTACGGCTACAAGCGTTGTCTCCTCTCTGTTTTCGTTTCCGGATCCGTCCACGACGAGACCTCGATCTTGAGATCCTCCCAAGAATGACACACCACCACTAAAGGATGTGGAGATTTCGTGCTAGCAAAATCTCCATAGAAGAGATGGAGATCAAAACAATCGCTATGAATTAACGTGTTTTGATCTCGCTTTCGTTTTTCCTTTTTGATCTCTAAGACCAAATGAAAAACTGATATGGAGAACATGGGAGAGAGAGAGGCACGGAATTTGTGAGGTTTCTGAGGCTACTATGTGTTGTGTGTATGGCTAGGGTTTTAATGAAGGTATATATATGACCTAGTCATACACATACTAGGAGTCCTAACCTAGTTAGGCTCTAAAACAACCATCCTAACCTTAGCCCCCTTTATGCACGAAATTTGCATCTTAAAATCAGCCAAAGACCTTCCAAAATTGTCCTAATGGACTTAGCCAAGGTCTAACCAAGGCCTTGGGCTTGTATTTAATGAACCGGGCTCGATAGGATCAAGCCCACGTCTTATGGACTTATATTAAATCTAATTTAATCATAAGCCCAACATTAAACTCCTTATCTTTTAATCTAGTAAAAAGATCCAAGCCCATGCTCTCTCTTTCAATTTATAAATTCAATTTATAAATTGGACCAAGCCAATAAAATTAATCCAATTAATTTTACTAGCTAACTTGAAATTCTAATTAATCTAATTAATTTAATTTCAAGTCATCCATCCAATGGATTGGTATAAATAAATGATCCAATCATTTATTCTCTCCAAAGATTAATTTAATCCAATTAAATTAATCTAACTCTTCTAGGATTAATTCCAAATTAATTCTATCCCACTATAGTGGTAGGGTGTGACTCTTTAGATTCAGCCTTCAGCTAGACTTGGGCATGTGTGACCAACACAATTAAATAAATCTAATTTAATTAATTATTTCCGATTATCTCATAACCGGAAATGGCCCATTACCATGGGTGGTTGTCTAGCAACAATCCATGGCACTAGAGACTAGGTGAATGTTGGCGTGAACATTTAGCCTCCGAATCCATACGAGTACGATCCTACTGTCAACCGTCTCCTGGCCTTAGTCTAGGGCATGGAATTAGGTGTCGGTTCCCATCCTTGACTAGGCAGCTATGCTTAACACTCGAGATGCGTTTACTCTACTGATGCGATCTAGGAAACCTATCCCTGATCGATCAATCGCTTTGGCCAAAGACTTTTAGAGTCTAAACCAGCTCAAGGTGCATAGGAGAACTCTCTGTCATATAATGACAGGGGACAGATCCTCTCTTGGAATCCACCGTCCTCGCTACATACTCCGAGTGCACTGGATAAGACTTATGATGACCATGCCTCATGACACAGCCACCGCTCGCCATATCCAAGATACAGTCTTCGTATGCACGTGACTGCCATGATTCCTCAAGTCAGAGGACTAATTCTCGTATTATCGGAACCGGGAATTCCAATCATACTGACCAAGCCTCAAGAGACTTCCATATGACGATTCCCGCGAGTCACTTCAGTCAGTTGACTACCTTGCCAACTAACCCACTAAAACTGCACAGACGACCTACGTCCCTACCGACGAAACACGACTGCAGTACTTAGTGCAAGTCTCCATAGGACCCTCGATGCCCAATCTCGAGGTCCTCGACTTGGAACATTCCAGACCGACCCTTAGGAGTTGGTTTCATAGCTGCCAAACTTATGCGCAACCCAACTCCACGGGTTAACCTTTCGATCTGTGGGCATTTCGTTGTGATATTGAAATCCCGTTCAATATCAGTGGTAAGCACAACGAAACATATTGCCATCTTGATGAATTCTTACCATATTCATCAATCTAATATTATTTGATAAAGATTGTCGAATGGAAAACAGCCAATCCAATTGGCTTTTGGTCACCCATTCCAACACTGCGGACTCAAGGATTTAGGCTTCGACGGGGAGACCTTTACATGGACTAACAGGCGAGAAGAACTGCATACAGTCCGGGCATGCTTGGATCGAGCGTGTAGTGATCAGAGATGGGCTGATATGTTTCCACAGGCCACGATCCACCCTGAATCAGTAGCTTGCTCCGATCATTCAGTTCTCCGGATGGACCTTGAGGGGAAGCCACTATAGTAGAATACTCGGTGGAAACGACTGTTTTGATTTGAAGTCGGTTGGACTACCAATCCTGATTGCGCTGATGTTATTAAGGTAGCGTGGTCGTCGGCAGGAAACCTCTCATCCAATCACACGTTGTTTGGGAAAATTCGTTTTACCAGGGTGCAGCTCTCTGAGTGGAACAAAGATAACTTTGGGAACATCAAACACAAAACAAAGGAGTTAAATGAGAAGCTCACTCGACTGCAGCAGGGGAGAATTACACCGGAGGTGCGGGCCAAGACAAAAATATTAAGGGAATCACTTGAAAAGTCTGGGGCTAAGGAAGAAATCCTATGGAAACACCGTGCCAAGGCTCTTTGGCTAAAGGAGGGGGATCGTTAAACCAGCTTCTTTCACGCTAAAGCCAACGAGCGCAGACTGAGGAAGGAAATTAAGAAAATCACTGATGAAAGGGGCGAGGAAGTCACGGACATAGGAGAAATTTGGATGGTCATACTTCGTTATTTTTCAAACTATTTTTGCATCCACCACCCACCCCACTAGCAAAGTTATAGAAAAGGCTCTTGAGAATCTTGAATGTCGGGTGACCACTGCTATGAACGATACACTCTTACGGCCGGTTACTTCGAAGGAGATCATGCTTGCTCTGAAACAGATGCACCCACTCAAATCTCCAGGACCAGATGGTATGTCCCCTCTCTTTTTCAGAAATAATGGTCTATTGTGGGTTCAGATGTTTGCTCTTTAGTTTTAGACTTCCTTAGTAATGGTTTGTTTAATCCTCTAGTGAATTTTACTCACATCGTGATAATTCCCAAGTGTTTGAACCCCATTGAGATGTCTCATTTTTGCCTTATCTGCCTATGTAATGTTATTTATAAGCTCGCCTCCAAAACAATTGCCAACCGAATTACACCATTCCTAGATAAGTTAATTTCTACCTCCCAAGCGACTTTTGTTCCTGGTCGCCTCATAACTGATAATGTTCTTTTCGCTTACGAACTTAACCACTTCCTCAAGTATAAAAAAAAGGGAAATAAAAGTTACATTTCCTTGAAGTTAGATGTTAGTAAGGCTTATGATCGAGTGGAATGGAGATTCCATGAGAGCGTTTTGTCTAGATTAGGATTTCTTGTCTCTCTTGAATGGTGAAAAGTTTGGATTTTTACAATTGGAACGAAGTCTCCATTAAGAAGATCCTTTGTCCCCATATCTCTTTCTCATGTGTGCAGAAGTATTACGTGGGCTGATTCACAAGGTGGAAATGGAGGGGCGCATTGAAGGAATCGCGGTCTCGAGGTTAGCTCCTTCTGTCTCCCACCTTCTTTTTGTCGATGACACGTTGATTTTCTATCAAGCCTCAACAGAAGCCTTGTCCTGCATTTGAGGAATCTTGCATGTTTTTGAGAAGGCTTCTGGATTGAAAATCAACACACACAAGTCGGCCATGGCCTTTAGCCACAATATAGAGGAAGATAGACGGGTTGAGCTTGTAAATATCCTAGGGGTCACTATGGTTCCTAAGCATGATAAATATCTTGGTTTTTCTACGGTTGCGGGGCGCTCTAAGAGAGCTTTCCGAGGGGATAAAAAATCGTATTTGGCGCAAATTACACAATTGGTCGGCAACAAAGCTTTCCTATCAGGCCGGACAGTCCTCCTGAAGATAGTACTACAGTCAATTTCGATATACGCTATGAGTTGTTTTTGGTTACTCGATTCGATCCTTTGCAAACTCGAAAGTACTATGGCTAAATTCTTCTGGCATAGAGGTAATGAATAAAAAATACATTGGATGACTTGGATTAAATTATGTAAATCTAAAGCTAAAGGAGGGCATGGCATTCATCGACTCAAGGAATACAACCTAGCTCGTCTCGCGAAACAAGCTTGGCGGGTTGCTCTGTGTCCGGGGAATATATTAAATCGAGTAATCGGCCAGAAGTATTTCCCGAGTGCTACCTTTTTTGAAGCAAGGTTGGGGACGTCTCCCTCATACACATGGCGCTCTATCTGGTACTCTCGCGACATTCTAGCGACCTGTATCAGATGGAAAAATTGGGGATGGACATGCTATTCCCATCACGGGTCATCCATGGCTCCCTAAGCCAACAACGTTCCAACTCATTAGTCGTCCAAACACTCTCTCGGAGGCTAGTACAGTTTCGTCGCTCATTAAGCCGGATGATGAATGGAATGAATCCCTTATTAGCGCAAACTTTTATGCCTTAGACGCCGAATGCATCCTCGGGATCAGTATTGGAGGATCACAGAGTCGTGACGAATTGGTCTGGCATCTTGAGAAGAGTGGTTGGTTCTCTGTGTAGAGTGCTTATGCGATTACTGTGGAATCAAAGGGGGAAGGGGCCTGCTCTATTTGCGGGCGTTCATGAGACTTCATTTAGAACTTGAAGGCTCATCCCAAAGTCGTTATCTACACTTGGAGGTGTGCGTTTGACGCTCTGCCAACCTCTACGAATTTGCGGCGTAAAGGTGTTTTGGCTACTACCGGATGTGACGGATGTGGGTCGGACAATGAAGATATCATGCACGGGTTCTCTCTTGCAGCTTTACACGTCTAGTGTGGGCAGTTTCAGGCTTACCTTGGGGCTCATTGAGGCATAATACTTGCAGTTCAGAAGAATGGTTCAGAGGGGTTTTTAGCGATTTGGGGCATGCGGAGTGGGATTTTTTTCTAACTGTTTGCTGGGCTTTATGGAGTGCGCAAAATCAACGACTGTTTGAGGGCAAAACAGGGAAAGCTCATAACGTTATCAGTTTAGCCTGAAGAATTTGTGGAGGTCCTGAAATTTGTTTCTGGACGTTTTCTTTCTTTCACGTTTTCTTTGTTTTTTTAGTTTTCTGGGTTTAATTTGTAAATACTCTCAGTGTACTGAATTGTTTGGTTTAATCTTATTAATTGATGGTTGGTTCTCGGAAAAAAAAAAAGATTAAAAATTCTTGGTAAATTTTGTCAAAGTATGAATACTTAAATATTGTATAAAATATGTAAAAAAATGGAGAATTTTTAGATGTCAAGTAAATCTAGTTGATGATTTATCATAAAATTTACACATTCAGTGATTTTAAACTAACAAATATGCATTTCGGGGTATTAAATTTTATCCATACCACTATTATACCACAAGTATTGCTGAAGTTATAAAAGATTTGAAGATTTTAAGTAAAGGAGTTCAAGGTTTCCCAGGTCGAATGCATGCTTGAAAGATCGCGTTAGTGGAACACATAAGATGTCTCTCTAAATTTTTTCTAGTTTTTAACCTTTTTATGGTAAAAGAGCCATACGTTAAAAGAATACAAACCTGCTGTATTTTTCAAATGGGAAAAATGCGAGCAACTTCCTTGTGATATTGCAAATGAGTAAATTACCCCTCTATGAAAGAAAAATAGGAATTTACCTCCCTATGTTTTCTAAAATCATCATTTACCTTCTTATATTTTTCAAGATGAAGCAATTTTACCTCCTTAGATAGGGAGGTAAATTGCTATTCACCCTTTTTCAAATAATAGGAACTTGGCAAGCCGCTCTTATGGAAAAGCCAAAGGCTCCACCAATCGCAAAAATAGGGGAGGAATCTGAGGAGGTTTCCTTAAGCAATACAACTGACTAAGTTTGTATTTTTAAATTCATAAGATCAAGGTATGGTATTAGTTTCCACACCATTAACTCCACAAAACTATATAGAATGGAGTCGATCTGCTAGAATAATCCGAGGAACTAAAATGAAATTTGGATTCATTAGTGGAGACGTTGTAAAACCACCACATGGTTCACCAAATCATGAACTATGGGTGGGAACTGATTACATGCTTACATCTTGGTTATTTAATTCAATCTCAAAGGAAATTATGCATGGTATAAGGAAAATTATCATTTATGTTCCGTAACTTACATTATTTGTGATTTTGGTTCTATTGTTTTACTTGTCATCACATTTAGTCCCATAATGTCAAAAGAATTGCAATTTGCACTTGAGACGCATTCACACTTTCTGAACCTGTGGCCATAGTGGTTGGTTGAATAGAAATGGTTTCCTATGTTGAATAATGGAGCAAAACACAGTCTCGAGTATTAAAGTATAGATGACTGCATAGACCAAGATTAGAACTGACACCAAATTTCATGCCCTAAACTAAGTTTGCTAGTGTCATGAATCGTTGCTAGACAACTATCCATGGTAGCAGGCTCCCTTGACTAATGATTGATTAGGAATGGTTAATCAAATTAAATTTGATTAATTACTTGTATTTGACAGTAGCCTAAGTGTAAGTGAAGATGAACATAAAGTCACACAAAAGTCAATGAGGAGGAAAAGGATTAATTTTGATTTAGTTTTGAAATATGTAAATAATTGAATTATTTACACGTGTGATAATTCATTGGACGGATAGCCCAAGATTAAATTAATTGAATTAATTATAATAAATAAATTAAGTTTATTAATTAAGATATTTGGATTTATGTTTTTAATTAGATTAACCGACACTGGGTTTAATTTAGTTTGGATTTTACTAAACTGGATTTTGGTTAAACTCATTGGATCTTTGGCTTGCTTTAATTAATTTGAAATTGAAGTCGGGGTCCACCAAATGAAAGCCCATATGCTAAAGGGTTGACTTCTAAGAAAGGAATGGAGGAGCTTGGAAACTAGAGGTCTTACATGGTGTCCTTTCTATATACTACGATTTCATCATACCATGTTGAAAAAGGGTTTGACTGTGGGATTGACTGGAATGTATATGACACATTTCCACTCTCCCATACAAGCCATATATATGTGTTCATATAAACCATAACATACAATACACACAACTCTAACCCTACAAGCCAAAGTCGACCGTTCCCTATCTCCCTCTCTATCTCACTTGTTCTCTTGCTCTCTTTGCACTACAAAAACCTCAACCTCCATACCCACAACCACCACCTCCTCAAACCAACTCTAACTCAGGTACGCCTATTGAGGATATGATGAAAATACTTGTTGCTAACACCCAGCAATTTCATCAGGAAACTCGAGCAAGCATTCAAAATTTGGACTCTCAAGCGAGCCAATTAGCCTCCTCCGTCAGTCGTTTGGAGTCCCAAGGTAAGTTGCCCTCCCAAACTAGCATTAATCCTAAGCAAAACGTTAGTGCTATTACCACGTGCAGTGAAAAAGAGCTAAAATTCGAAAATAACACTAGGCGTGGGCAAGCACAACAGGGTAAAACAGATGATTCAATTGAGTGTGGGCACGTACAACAGCGAAAAATAGGGGAGAAACTCAAAATTCTTCCAAAACAAGCTGAAAAATCTAACCTAACCCACGAGGAGCATCCTAAGGTGTTTGTGCCTAAACCTCCCTTCCCGGAGAGATTTGCCAAGTCCAAAAAGAAAGAAGAGGAGAGGGAGATTCTTGAAACTTTACGCAAAGTTGAGGTAAATATTCCCTTGCTCGATGTAAATAAACAATTACCTCGCTATCCAAAGTTTCTCAAGGAGCTGTGCACCAACAAATCTAAATTGAGATGTAATGAAAGGGTTAGTATGGGAGAAACTGTTTCCGCCATTCTTCAAAGAAACTACCTCCTAAATGCAAAGATCCGGGTATGTTTTCTATCCCTTGCAAAATTGGAAACATTGGAATAGAAAAAGCTATGTGTGATTTGGGTGCTTCAATAAATGTTATGCCTCTTGCTATGTATGAATCTTTGAATATTGGCCCATTAAAAGAAACGGGGGTTGTGATTCAACTTGCCGATCGTTCCATAGTTTATCCCGAGGGAGTTCTTGAGAATATACTTGTGCTAGTTAATAAATTGATTTTTTCTGCTGATTTTTATGTTCTTGATATGATGGAGAATACTTCTCCTAATTCCACATCCATCTTGTTAGGAAGACTATTTCTTAAAATCTCGAAAACCAAAATAGACGTTGATACCGAAATTCTCTCTATGGAATTTGATAATGAGGTCGTGAGTTTTAACATTGGTGGTGTCACACAAAATTCTAATGACATACATTCGATTTTTCTCATTGATTTTATTGACCCTTTGATGCGAGGAAATGCTATGTTCGATGGTGGGGGATCATTCAAGATGACAACCAATAAAAGCCCCACCTCGAATCCAAGAACTTAAAAAAATAAATTCTTTTATAAAAAAATAAGTTCAAGGAAAAAATCGTCCATGGACCGCCAAATTTTATTAAATCCACACCATCATCGGGCGCATTGCATAAAAGAAGTAGATTCGGGACATACAACTTACTTGAGTTGAGATGCAACAACGTCTAGCCAAAGATAGTAAAGAAAGGCGCTTCTTGGAAGGCAATCCAAGCACATTTTTGTTTCCTTCTTTCTCTCATTTTTTCCCTCATCTAGATTTTTGTGAAAGTTGTGGTATCATTAATATTGATTTTTGCAGGTCGAGGTGGACACAAAACAACCCTGCGATTAGGTGTGCCAACGCCTAACTCGACCGACTAATCTATCAAAGACATGAGCAGCACCATGCTGCCCTAATCTGATGGGTCTTCTTCTCACCCTCGCTCTCGTACACTTGAGGAGACATAGATCACAACCACACCCAGGGAAGTTTCTCTTATTTTTCTTTCTCACATTTTTGGTGCTTAGTGATGAAATTGTCTCTCATATTCACATTAATTTTCATATTAAGGACAATGTGTGTTTTAAGTGTGGGGAGGGATGAATCTTGCTATGTTGAGTGGCGTTTGATTGAATGATTTTTCTTGATTGATGCCCACGATCCCTTCTATGATTTTTGAATTTCTATGTGAGAAATCAATTTTTTGAAATTCACCCTCGTGCAAGCTTCATTGTCAAAGACTTAGGTTGATCAAGCAATAATTTGGTGATTTGTAATAGGAATGTGTATCTAATGATTTTAGACGACCTACGACCAAGAACTTGTTTTTGCAAAATGGTGATTCGACTTGAAATTGAATGTGGAAAATTGGTGGACATGACCTACCCTGAGAGGAATTTGAGCTCATACACTCATAATATATTAAAAATATTCTCCTCTTCAGAGATAATGCTTCATGATTATGTCTTCCTAGAACTTGCTTTGAACCATGTCGCGGCCAGATCTCTATGCATACAATTGAAAATGATAAAGACACTAGGATGAAAACCTCTTTGGCTTAAAAAGACCACCCACATACAATTTACCCCAGTGAACCCCTTTGAGCCTTATAAGCCTTAATTCCTTGACATAAAACCTCAATTATGAATAAACTCTATCGTCTTTTATTACCTCATGCTTGACCCTTCCAGGAACTAGTAGAGCATCAAAGAAACAAGGATGTATTCTAAGTATGTGTTTTGATATAAAGTGTGGGGATGTCTAATTTATAGTGGTTATATTTTGTGCAAATGAGCTAATGTATCATATAGTGATCTTGTTCTATGCCTCATTACAAAATAGACAAAGAGAGAGAGAAAAATATGCCAAAAAAAATAAAAGAAAAGAAATGCCTTAAAAAAACAAAAAAATAAAAAAATAAAAAAAAATAAGAGCATTCTCTCTCCAAAAGTAAGGTATAGTTCAAATCATGAGAAGTTGTAGAGCATGAGATAAATTAATTTTGAGAAGCTTGAATTCTTACATCTATTACTTGGTGCTCTATTTTAGAATTTTTTATTTTTATCTCATTTTTCCATAAACTCCTACCCCTGAACTAAAGCCCCATTATAACCAAAATATAAGACCTCTTTGATTCGAGTGCATGCATATCTATAAGTGGTGGAGATTTTGGTGTATAATCAAGTCTATGGTGAAGCATTTTCATGGAAAATATTTGAGCGAAACACTTAGCCCAAAATACTTGAGAGATTTGGGAAGAATGAGAGAAATGTCCATTCTTTGAGGTGTTTGTGTGGGTGTTTCAATAAATATTATGCCTCTTGCTATCTATGAATTTTTGAATATTTGTCCATTAAAAGAAACGGGGTTGTGATTCAACTTGCCGATCGTTCCATAGTTTATACGAGGGAGTTCTTGAGGATATACTTGTGCAAGTTAATGAATTGATTTTTTCTGCTGATTTTTATGTCCTTGTTATGACGGAGAATACTTCTCCTAATTCCACATCCATCTTGTTAGGAAGACCATTTCTTACGTATACCAAGATGAGCAACGTACGTAAGGTATAATCAATTTAATTTTCAACATGAATAAACTTTATCTAATACGTAATCAACTCATAGCAAAACAACCAATTAAACTCATAATTTCCTAGTCTGCTTACCAGAAGGTGATATAGTGTATTTGCTCACCAACTCAATCTCACCATTTATAATGTTTAAATGAACCCCTTTGAAAGTCGGCTCATCAATCTCATTTCGCATCATATATTTTCACATCACATCATAACTCTTTTTCATAGCTCATTATAGCTCTTTTCATTTTATTTCTTTTTCATTTCACCATACAGGTTTTTCAACAACATCAAGGGGGTGTTCATATCACAATTATATTCAATTTCCACCACTCCCTCATTTTCACATATCACCATTCTTGTAAGCAACTAGTAACGTGAAACCACATATCGACTTATGTTTATTTCCAGGCATCAACAATAAATAGAATATTTCAATGCAATTTCATCATTTCACGTTCACAGAATAATCATTCAAATTAAAAGTAATAACACAAAGAAATGAATATATATATATATATATATATAAATACTAATTATTTACTTGCATCGACCTTACAACACTTCAATTATCAAATTGACAGTTGTTCAGTCCTCTCACTTTAACTCCGGATCCTATAATGATGTATAATACGTATAATTAATATGTCGAGAATATTACAATTTTTAAATATAATATTAAATAATATTCGTATAATTTTAATTATCTTTTAATATTTTATTTCTATCGAAATATAAATCTTCATTCCATTTCTCCTGAATAACTAGACAATCGAAGCTTCCCAAAGATATTATAATTTATCATTTAATTCATAAAAAAATATTTCATCAAAGCCCCACTACCAACCTTAGTAACATTTATGAATTAAATTTATATCAAAACTCTCATATTCCTTTTAATAAATACTATATTTTCTAATTTAATTTCTAATATCCTTATTTATTTCTCATCAATTTCTTATCGTTATAAAAATTAATTAAACACTTACCCATATAATTAAAATATGATTAATCAGCCCGATTAAATTGAACAAAATAACTATAGAGATAGTTAAATCTAATAAATTAAATAATTTAAATAATCAATTATAGCATTCCTAAATCAATTGAGACATTTAACCAATTATTATTTTATAATTTCGTAAATTCATAACACTTTCCAATTAAACAATAAACCGAATAGTAAAAATTATACTCAACAAAATAGCTAATAGAATACTATTGATATATTAGTTACTAATTGAAACATAATCCGCACCTGTTTCAAATTGGCTGAAATTCCATTTCTGAAATGAGTGTGCATGTATTACTTTGTAAAGGAGCTCTATATATATTTATTTGGCTAAAATGCATTTTACCCCCTGTGTTTTGTTGAAAAAGCTAAAAACTCTTCGTATTTTATAAATAGCTAAAAAACCCCTTGTGTTTTAATAAACTCAGCAAAAAAACCCTCATTTCGTTAGAAATTAACGGAAGGCGAAGTGCAAGCGCCTGACATGCGAGTGGGCTTCATTTTTTTTGCGTATTTTGACCTTTTTTTCAACTTTAACTGACTAAAATGCCCTTACATTGCATACAAAATTACTATGATCAAATATTAACTTTTTTAAAAATTTATTTTTGTATTTTCTTCACTTTTAAATATACAAATTATTTTATTCTTAAATATATTTATATTAAGTTTTAAAATACAAAAAATAAAAATAAAAAATTACTAAATTTATTTTTTTAAATTTAGATATCTACATTAATTTAAATAAGAAGAAAGCATATAGTTATAGATTAATTTAAATATAATAATAATCTAATATTATATTTAATATTAGTATTATTTAAACTTTTTAAATTTAGATATCTATATTAATTTATATATTAAGAAATTATATAGTTATAGATTAAAATATAATAATTATTATAATTATCTAATATTAGATTTAATTAACTAAAATATAAAATTAATTATTCTTAATTAACTAATATATATTTAATTAATATAATTAAATTAATTAAAAAAAACCGCCGCCGCCCCCGCGCAGAAGGGCGACGGCGGTGACCGTCGCCCACTTTACTCGAACAAGAGGGCGACGGCGACAGCAGCGACGCCGTCGCACTCTTTATCCGAACAGGAAGGCAACGGCGACGCCGTCAATAGGGCGTCGCCATCGCCCTCTTTATCTGGGCGATGTCGCCGTCGCCCAGATCTGGGGGCGACTGGAGCGGGGGAAGTGGGGGCGGGGTGCGGAGGCTAAAGCAGGCGGGGGATGAGGGAGGCGTCCGGGTGGGGATGGCGGTGGTTGGGGAGGCGGGGTACGCAGGGTGGGGGAGGTGGGGGTGGGTGGGGGGAGTTACTTTTTATATATATTTTTAATTAGTAAAATATAAGCCATTGATTGTTTTTATAAAATTTAAGATCTAATGGCCAAAATTGATCAGATCTGACGGCTATGATATAATCAATACAAATCCAACGGTCAATAAAATAATAAATAATATATGTTAAATAAGGGTATAACGGTTATTTTATCAAAAATTTAACACCGTTAGTTATATTTAACGGAGATGTGGTGATTGAGCTGAGTTTTTAAAACATAGGGGGGGTGTTTTGCCTATTTTCAAATTATAGGAGGATTTTTTGCTGAGTTTTTAAAATACGGGGGAATTTTATGCAATTTAGCCTATTTATTCGTAAGAGGCGGTTTGGTGGCTATTGACGAGCTCATCACAAAATTAGTGGGGTAAATCTTTAGCAGCCCATTGTGCTTCAAGCATGGGAGCAGGGCATGTCTCTACGACGGCAAAAACACACTCAGATTCCGATTTGGATTCGCCTCATACATCTACCAATGGAATATTGGACAGACGAAGGACTCAGCACTGTAGCAAGCGGCATTGGAACCCCACTGTACTCTGATGGAATCACTAAGAATTGCTCCCCCTTGACCCCCCTATGTGTTATGCTTGATTTCAATTCAGAACTTCCTAAACATCTTGTTGTTATCAGTCCAGTTTACGAAATGGCAAGGAAGACCCGAAGCGAATAGATGTCGAGTACGAGTGGTTGCCTCAAAGGTGTAAAAACTGTTGTTCTTTGGGGCATGCGACAGCTACCTGTCCGGCCAACATGAAAAAGAAGGTAGCTCCGCCGATTACGATTTTTGTCAAAAAACAGACTCCCCAACCGGATTCTACTCAACCTGAACAGTGCCTGAGGTCGCTTGAGGATCATCGGCCTTCAACCAGCAGCGGGTCGTCAGGTAGTAATAAGGGTAAGAATGTTATTCTATATAATTCTATAGTGTACTAGATACTGATTTTACCAGGGATACTGAACGGATAGCTGTGGAGAACAACCAGTCAATGGGCCCTAATGATTGCAGCCCGACGGAGGGTGGCACATGATTAAGTTGGCATCATGGAATGTTCGTGGGCTTAATGGTCTTGATCACCAACGAGCAGTGGAACAAGTGGTAAGGGACCATAAACTTTCATTTCTTGGTTTAGTTGAAACCCGAGTTAGTCAGGCTCATGTCCAACGAACTCAGCGACATTTGCTAAACAATTGGTCCTGGTTTGAGGACTATTCTGGTCCGGCGGGCCGCACATGGATAGCCTGGAATCCATTGGAAGTTGATGTTGTAATTCTAGAGGATGGGTCTCAATTTATTCACTGTCGTGCATTCAACAAGCGATTGCATACAAGGTGTTTGATAACTGTTGTATATGGAGCTTATGACATTATTCCACGTAGGGATCTTTGGGGGACCTTGCGTACCCTGTCTAAAGGAATTTCAGACGAACCTTGGCTGGTTTTAGGAGATTTTAACGCGGTTATAGATAATAGTGAAGTTTGTGGACAAGCTGCGGATACTAGTGCATCAATGGCTGACTTTCGTAACTGCGTTCGGGACACGGGTCTCGTGCAGCTGCCTTTTACTGGCTGCCCGTTTACATGGCACAACTGCAGTGAAGGCCCAAGAAGCTTATGGAGGAGATTGGACAGAATGCTAGTTAATGTGGCATGGTTGGATGCTTGGCCTGGTTCATCATACATCTCTGCCTTACCGAGCACATCGGACCACTCTCCTCTAATTCTCACTGGCATGGACAGAATTACTGATCATGCAATTTTCAGGTTTGACAATTACCTTGCACAAGTTCCAGGTTTTTTGGACTCTGTACAGAGTATCTGGAAGCACCGTATCACAGGGACAACAATGTATGCCGTTGTATGCAAGCTGAAAAATCTGAAAACTGAGTTCCGATGACAGAAGAAACTGACTGGTGATCTTACTAATAACGTTAAGAAGGCTAAGCTCTTTCTTAATAAGGCTCAAGCAATGTTTGACAAGTACAAAGAGGACATCTTTCTCAACCTTGTAAAGTATTGTCGCCGGGTTTATGCAACAGCTGTCAAGCTGGAAATTAGTATGCTGCAGCAGCGGGCCAAATTGCGATGGCTGAAACATGGGGATCAAAATTCTAAAGTTTTTTTCCGGAAGATTAATTCGACAAGAGTGAAGCAAAGAGTCTTTCAAATTACAATGGCCAGTGGCGATATCCTCACAGCGCAACATGATGTTACACAAGAATTTATTATGTATTTTCAGAATTTACTTGGAGGTTCTAGCACTCACAGGGTACTAGATTTGGGGTTCCTACGCCATGATCTCAAGCATTCCATAACTACGGCGGAAGCCAACCTCCTAGTAGCTCCTGTTACACACTTGGAGGTCAAAGAAGCTTTTTTTGATATAGAGGTAGAGAGTGCCCCGGGTTTGGATGGGTATACATCGGCCTTCTATAGAGCTGCATGGCCTGTGGTAGGACAGATCATGTTTGAGGCTGTGGGTGAATTCTTCAGAATGGGTAAAATTCTGAAACAGATAAATACCACTCTTCTAGCTCTGATTCCGAAAGTGAACATGCCTACTTATGTCTCGGATTATAGACCAATTTCCTGTTGTAATCTTTTGTACAAAGCTATCACCAAAATTCTTGTGAAACGGCTACAGCGGGTTCTTCCTTTATTGATCGATTATTCGCAGAATGCCTTCGTTCCAGGACGAAGCATATCGGATATCATACTACTTGCTCAAGAATTACTTGCAAGTTACAATCAAACGAGGCTTCCTGCTCGGTGCATGCTTAAGGTTGATATTCAGAAAGCTTATGATTCAGTCGAGTGGGACTTTTTGTTGGAGGTTCTGAGATTATTTAATTTTCCCCAATAGTTTATTATGCTCATTGAGCAATGCATTTCGACAGCTTCCTTTTCCATTTCACTTAATGGATCGATTTATGGATTCTTCAAAGGTGGTAGGGGACTACGACAGGGTGATCCGATATCCCCTTATATTTTCGTATTGTTGATGGAAATCTGGAGCACACTTATAAGACATAGAGTCCAAAATGCTCCTCAGTTCCAACACCGTTGGAAATGCAAAGAACTTGGCTTAGTTACTTTATGCTTTGCTGATGATGTTTTACTCTTCTGTAAGGCACATATTCCTTCTATTAAAGTACTAACTGATACGTTGAGTGAGTTTGCTACTTTGTCAGGTCTTAAAGTAAACCCAGCAAAGAGCCAGACTATATTATCTCGAGCGGTGCAGCAGGAAAGACAACAGATCCTGGAATCCGTGGGCTTCCAAGAAGGCTCACTACCTGTCAAGTACTTAGGTATACCTCTTACTTCTTCTAGACTAACAATATCGGATTGCAGGCCCTTGATCGACAAGGTAGACACCAGATTAGCAGGCTTGCACCACTAGAATTTGTCGTATGCTGGACGTCTCCAGCTCATCAAGTCAGTCCTTAGCACCTTGCACACATACTGGGCCTCGGTTTTCATCTTACCGAAAGGTGTACTGAAGCTGCTGGAAAAAAAGATGAGAGCATTCCTTTGGCAAGGTTCTTCGGGAAGTCGAAATGCGAAAGTGGCCTGGGATCAGCTTTGCAAACCAAAGGCGGAAGGAGGCCTCGGCATTAGAAGCCTGATTATTACAAATCAGGCGCTGATCTTGAAACAACTGTGGCGGATACTACAAAATGATGGAACGTCGATATGGGTGGACTGGATTCAGCAATATCGACTCCGACACACAACACTTTGGACATTCAATCGCGTAGCAGGTTCGTGGGGCTGGAAGAAAATGCTCAAATTGAGACCTATATTGCAAAGAGGAGTCATTTACAAAGTAGGAGATGGTTCATCTTTTAGTCTTTGGCAGGACATTTGGCACGACCGAGGTCCGCTATGCCTTAATTTTCCATGCGGACCTGAGGTCACGGGGCTGCCTTTAACCTTAACACTCTCCAGCGTGCTTCAGCACAACCGCTGGTCTTGGCCAGCCTCGACAGACAACGACATAACTGAAATCATGTCCCAGCTACCTCCAACATATCCTTCGGCAGCGGACACAATTTGCTGGAGAAGCACGTCGGGTTCTTTCACTATTAAAACAGCCATATTACTCATTCAGCCGTCAGCCACACGTGTTCATTGGCAAGGCCTTCTTCAAGGTAAATTTAAGATTGCAAGACATGGATTTATTCTTTGGTTGGCCATCTTGGAAAAGCTCTCCACCATGGACAAACCGTGGGTCCCGGGAGAAGCAAATTTTTGTGTGCTTTGTGGAGGACAATTCAATGAGACCCATGACCACCTGTTTTTTAATTGTTGGTATTCTAAAAGATGCTTGACTATTTTGAAGACCAAAATTAAGTTTCAGTGGCCATACTTGGAATGGCAACGGGGTATTACGTGGGCGAGCAAAAAATGGAGAGGCGATCATTTAGTTAATGCGGCACTACGAGCTACGTTAGTGGCGTTGATATATCGGATTTGGGCTGAAAGGAATATCAGGAAATTTATAGCAACAACATCGTCAGCAGAAATCACTTCCAATAAAGTGCTAGAGGACGTTAGAATGCGGATTATGTCTGCCAACATTTCTCCTAGATTACAAACTACAATTTTGTATAGGATTTGGAATTTAGCATGGCCATTCGGGCAATAGGAATATCTTGTAGGGCCATGTACACCTCTTATTTTTTTAATGCAATTTACCGGTTCCCAAAAACAAAATCTTCAGCAGCCACGTGCTGCTGTTTCCCATACTCTAATTTATTATTATTATTTTTATAGCTTTTGATAAATATTAATAATTAAACCCCCAACTTTCTAAAATCATATAATTTAACCCCAAATACTTTATAAAACACCTATTTAGTCTTTTTAAAATTTAATATATCCTATAATCTATTTAATTAACTAACTTTTATAAATAATTAGTAATTAATCCCATAATTATGTACTATAAATTTGTGGATATTATAAATTAGCTATATTTACTGAGTTGAGAATTCATTCCTTGCCACGTATTTTTTTTTTTAGGGGATAGACCATACTGACTAGATGATCATCAATATTAATAGAAGGGTCAACAGCGAAACATTGAGTTGGAAATTCTAACTACATAATTACATATGTATTAGATGTTTAGTGAATTTATATTTAAAATTTTCTAATAACAAGAAACTGCGATTTTCTCCTTTTCCTATACTTATAAATACTAAAGTTGAAAATAAAATACAATATTCCATGAGGTTATATAATATATTAGTGAAAATAAAAATGATCTTATAAGGTTAACAATTATTTCTTATCAGATAAACTGTAATTACGTAAGGGGTGTCACACGCGGTCTCCACTACCGCCACCTCCACCCGTCGCTACCTCTCTCCAACGAGACCCATTTCCACCACCGTCCTATCCACCAGTCATTGTCTCCACCACCGCCACCCCCACCAGTCGCCACCTCCTCCAGTAGCTGCCCTCCACCCGTTAGTTCTTTTTTTTGTAACATTTCACTAATTCTATTCATTTTTTTTTTTTTGAAAGGAATTATTTAGGTTTATATGTTGGAGTAATAGTTGTTATAATTGTTAATTATTTAGTGTTAATTATTTGATGATAAAACTATTTTCCATTATTTGGTTGAAATTGATATGTTCCCAAAAATATAATTTTAGGAAGTAATTTCTGAAAACTTTTGAGAAAAACTATTTTTTAAAAAAATAATTTCTGTGATTTAAAAAATAATTCTGTAATTTTTTGGTAATTTTCTGTAATTGTTTATAAATTTTTTAATTTTCTGAAATTTTTGTAATTTTGCATAATTTTCTATAATTCTCTGCAATTGTTTGTATTTTATATAAAATTTCTTTACTTTATGTTAAATTTCTAAAATTTATGTTAATTTTCTGTATCTTCTATAGTTAATTAGGTTTTTCTGTAATTTTTTATAATTTATAAAATGAGTAATTTTTTGGTAATTTTCTGTAATTGTTAATAAATTTTTGAGCTTTTCTGAAATTGTTTGTAATTTTCTGTAATTTAAATTAATTTTCTATAATTTAGGTCAAATTTTGATAATTTTTTGTATTTAATTAGATTTTTCTGTAATTGATTGTAATTTTTCTAATTTTTTTAAATTTTTTGGTAATTTTAGAAAAATTATGGACTTTAGGACACATTTTAGGAAAATTAATGGACTTTAATGCCAAATTTAGGAAAATTATGGATTTCAGTGCACATTTTAGAAAAATAATGGGATTTTAATGCAAACTTTAGTAAAATTATATACATTAATGCAAATTTAGGAATAATATGAACTTTAATGCAAATTTTAGAAATATAATGAACTTTAATGAAAAATTTAGGAAAATTATGCACTTTAATGGAAAATTTAGGGCAATTACGGAATTTGATGCAAATGTTAAGAAATTCTAATATTTTAGGTAAAATATAATTTTATAAATAATACAATACAATTAATGGTTTTCAATATTATCATTTTTTTAAGTTATAGATTCATGACTATCAGTGATCCACCCCTTTAGGGACGTGGTTGTGGTTGTGGTTGTGGTCGCGGCCATGGCCCCCCAATTCTCTTCCCGCCGTTAATGCAGATGCACTCCCACCACCACAGCCTGCATTCGTGCCACAGACCACGGTGGTAGATCGCGTCATAGTGGGGTCATTATAGGTGGGGGCGAGCAGTTCACAGCCCCCCCCCCCCCCCCCGGGGCTGTGGGATGCACCACCACCAGCGCAATTAGTGCCACCACTTTTTGCACGAAGCGGATCAGCTTGGGAATGCACAAGCGGAAGTGAGAGAAAATTAAAATAGTAGTACTACGCACAATTAAAATAAATCCTATGTCCCCGGACGTTTGATATAGTATGTGAATTAAAATAAAGCAACAAATCGCAACATACAAGGTTTAAACTACTGAACAAAAGAGATACATTATGTAAATGGAAGCTTCCACTTTTGTTTATGTTTCTACCTAGCGATATGTATTTGGCCCACCCTTTGTTCACCCTAGCTCCAAATATAGAAGCCCTCTAGAGATGATCCACACCACACTAATGAAAGATGATTTTGATCTCTTTGCTACAAAAAATCAAAGCCGATTGGAAGAAGATGACCACAGAGAACTACAATATTAGCTAGTGTATTCTCTTCATCTTGAGCCATCCATCCTATAGTTCAATTAAAATCAAAGCATCTCTAATTAATAAATCCAATTTTTTAATCAATATAAGTCCAATTAAATTAATCCAATTAATTTAATCTTGGACTTTTCATCTAATGGATCATCCTACGTGTAAATAATCCAATTATTTACTCTTTGTCCTTCCTTGGTGACTTGTGTATAACTCTTTAGGTTCACTTTTTAGCTAGACTTGGACTAGTGTTCAACACTATCGATTAATTAAATCCGATCCAATTAATCATTCTTGATCAACCATCAATCAAGAAAGCTTGCTAACATGGGTGGCCGTCTAACAATGGTCCATGGCACTAGAGACTAAGTGAATACCCGCATGAACATTTTTAGGCTCCCGAATTTCCTACGGGTGCAGTTTTTCCATCTACCGTCTCCACGCTTTAGTCTAGAATATGAAATTTTGTGTCAGTTCCCATCCTGGAGTAGGCATATATGCATTAATACTTGAGACCGCGTTTCACTTAATAGTTCAACATAGGAAATCATTTCCTATTTGACCACTGTAGCTATCGATTTGTGAGGCGTGAACGCATTTGTGAGTGCATAGGAGATACCACTGTCACATATTGACAGGGACGAATCCTCTTCTTGAAACCACCGTACTCACTACACATTTCTGACTGCACTAGACAAAGCTTATAATGATCATGTTTGCGACACAATCACGTCTCGCCAGATCCAAGATACAACCATTATGTGCACGTGATTACTATGGTTCCTCAAGTTTGAGGACCACTCTCATACTATCGAAGTCGGGAAATTCTAGTCTTACCGACCAAGCCTCCAAGACTTCCATATGAGGATTCCCCGCGAGTCAGTTCAGTCAGCTAACTATCAAAATTGCATATACGTCCAACGTCTATCATTGATCAAACACGACACTCATCAAATGAATGCAATATTTAGTGCAACTCTCAATAGGACTATAGATGCCTAGTCTCGAGGTCCTCGATTTGGAACATTTCAAACCAACCCTCAAAAGTTGATTTCATAGCCGCCATCCAATGTGCAACCCAACTACATGGGTTATCGAAATGGTATGTGGGCATCAATTGTGATATTAAACCAATGCTTAACTTAATTAGTAAGCACAATAGACGTATACGCCAAGGATGAACACTTACCTCAATAGAGCAATACTACTTGAATAAAGATCATTGAATAGTTTTTAAAAATCACCAATTCAATTGGCTTTCTCGTCAGCTATTCCAATAATCTCCCATTTGACCTTAAAGCCAACTACCATATTTTTTGACTAATCTGATAATGAGCAATTTGTGATACCAGCTTGGTCTCATGGGTGTACTATAATTTCTGGCGATGTGATGTGGTCCAACCCCACGTCACACTTTTCTACCATCAGTCCAAGCAGATGGTGGTGTCTAAGAACTTTTTTTGGATTTGTGATGAGATCTCGGGCCTTCTTAGCTAATTTCATAGCCTAATTGTCATCTTCCAAGGTGATCATTGGCTCACCCATGCTAGATACCACACCCAACTATTAGGGTTAGTTTTTTTTTTTTTCCATCCAAATCACTTTCCAGAGACAACTTTTAAAGTTGCCATACATTAGACTTTATGATGAAACTCCTTGTGGTATTCTATTTAAAACCTTCCCGAGTCACCACATCATCATAAAGCTTGCACGTACATTCATTTTGAGACTAAAAATTATTCATATGATCCTAGAAGCTATTATCGCTAGAGCCTTCTAGAATCAATTCTCCATTAACAAGCATCAAGAATATTTCTTCGATTCTATTTAGGCATTAAAGATAGTTCATTAACAACTGTCTATTGCCCCTCGGAATACACACGATATCCGTTGTTATGCTTTAAAGCATATACAACATCAAACTTAGTACCGAACAATATTTCGGTGGTGCCTACAACATGACGTAGGGAATATCAAACATCTAAGCTCCTCATCAGTCTACCATGACCGAGTCTTGGATAGCTTATCCCTAGACAGGAATCTAATTCCTTTATGAATTTGTTTTCATGAACAATATTCGTGTATTAGTGTTGCATAACATCTTTCTATCAGTCCAAATGATCACAATGTTTTCACACCTAAAACACTAGGAACACAATTAAGCTCCCACAGACCTTCCACCTTATTCTTGACTAAGTAATGTACCTCATAAACTTATCAAAACAAATATTTCAGATGCATGATATTCAAACCTAGTTTGAACTCTATAGCAGATCTTATGGCTCCAAGCCATTTATCCAGATTGATATCTTACATTGCCTCTCCTTGTTCAGTCAAACTCAAAAGCTTGTATCTTTCAAGTAAATGAAGTTTTCTAATCCTCTCCTTCGGAGAACTAGAATATATTTAATAAAAATCTTGATTATAAATGATGTTTGTAATATTCTGTAATGAACCTATCCTTTGATTGATTTATTTGTAAACCAAACCCTTCCCCTTCATTCTCACAAACCAGACTCCGAGTCTGGTTTGCCTCCCACTAGTTTCTTGACATATATAGGACCATCCCTTACACTAAAGAAATTTTGTAGAAAACAAGCTTGAGAATCCATATCAAATATGGTGTCTGGATCACAACTTTAGGAAAGTTCCATGTTTTTCAACTTAACAATTTGTTGAAAGTCTATATCTAGATGGGCGAGGTAATCCATTGAAACACCGATCGAACCATGTCCAATCAAGGTTTGATTTGTTCCTTATCAGAGACAGTTCAACATCGTTTGTTTCAGGAATAATTTCACTAAGTAAGAATTCCATGCTTGTTAAGATACTTCAAGAACTCCCACTAAATACACACCATCTCGATCCATCGAAGGGTTTGACTCTGCAACCAATTTGGTTCTCTACTTCATATCTAATTCTCCAAACTTTCCAAAGGTTCTTAGACTTGCGAACCCACTACTGATCTTGTGCATTTAGCAACCTACAGATGTCTATTTCGATCTAATCCAACAGATCACTTGGCAAGCATACATTGTCCTACAAAGTGCTTCACGATTTTCTTCTTTCTCAAGAAGGATTTATAAGCTAGTAAACTCCAATTGTCTCTTTTTAGACTTTTTGAATGTATCAACTTACTTATCCTAACTAGAGCAATATAGCCTAGCTTATGCATGCCATTTTCTATAAGCTTTGATTCTTGTTATCCATTTAAGTTATTTAATATATATAGGATCTATGTGGCAATTACTTAGAAGTACATTTTGTGCTAGCCAATAGTAGTCGGCCTAACCAAAGCGTCACGACCTCCAATTTAATGTATCATTTTGTGTGACTCATACAAAGTCTGCTTACCTACCCAGTGTAGCTTCTATTCCTATCGGTCTCGAGGTCGGAAGAGTTCTCATCAGTGACACAGAGACTTCTTCGTACGACCCAAACTATGGAGAACAAGAAGTAAGTTCGATTGCTATGGCTGGGGAAGCCCAGATTACGATTGTGGAGCAAGCGGGGCCATCTGGAATGAAACTAGAAGAGAAGGACAAGAAAAAAGTCATTTTTTCACTTCAAGTACACTTACCTGGGCTGCCTAGATTGGTCGATACTATACGTATGGGTGCGAGACTGGCTAAGTTATTGCCAACGGTACTACTGTACTACTATGACATCCTTAGGATTTTATACTTAATTGGGTGACTAATTGATAACTATTATGAAAATTTTATAATAAATTATAGGTTGAAATTGGAGTACAATAAAACTTGAACGGAGTGAATTGGAGCTCATTATATTAATTGACATTATATCAATTAAGAAATTATGAAGGACGTAAAGGATATTTTAGAAAAAATTAAATAAAATAATAAAATAATAATAATAATAATAATAATAATAATAATAATATAATAATATACATATGAAAGAAAAAAGAAAGTGGCGGGTGGGATAACCACTCCCCACCGCCTCACAAACATAGATATATATTTATTAATATAATCCCCCTCCCCATGTTTAACCCCCACAGACACATATGCACATTAACACACATATACAGTAACCCTAACTTTCGAACGAAAACAGAAAATGTATGATTTTAATGTTAAATTTTTTATAATTTATATAATTATATTATTTAATTAATCCATTTATTAAATATAGTTTATACTGATGGATGTACTATTTAATCAGAGTCTTTCATGATTTTGACAATTTATATTGGTGTTGAATTAAATATCCCAATTGACTTAAAATATTATAGTTGGTTAACTAAATTATTAGATTTGATAGATTTAATTATTACTATAATTAATTTATTCACTTTCGTCGGGCCTAATAACCAAATGTGTAATTATATGTATTCGGGTATAATTAAATTGTATAATAACGAGGAATTAATAGAAAATTCATAGAAATACTCCGAAAATTATATTTAAGGAATTTTATATTATTAGAAAGAAAATGAGGGTTTTAATCATAATTTAATTTAGGGAATGTTATTAAGAATGATAATTATAAAAAAGATATCAGGGGTTTCGTTAAATAAATTCTTATGAATTAATCGATAAATTAAATATTTACCTGGGTAGCTAGCTAGTTAGAAAATAACGGTACGAAAAATTTATATTTCGAAAGAAATAAAATATTAAATGATAAATTAGAAATTGTACAAATAATGTAATATTATATTTAAAAATTACAATATTTTAATATATTAATTGTATGCATTATAACTCGTTATAGGATTCGGATAAAGTAAGGATTGAACGACTCCTTATTTGCTAGTAAAACATTACAAAATCGAGGTAAGTGAATAATTAGTATTATCCATATATGTTCCCTTTTCTTTGTGATATTACTTATATTTAAGTGTGTGGTTCGTGCTGAAACTGATTTATCTGGAAATATATGAGTGGTGGATGATTTAATTCGAATGATGCTATGGTGTACGTGGAATGAATGCATTGAAATATTATATTTGTTGTTTGACGTGTTGTTGTTGCTGGTAAATGAAAGTGGATTAATAAATAATTTTATTTTACTAGCTGCCTACAAGAATGGTGATATGTGGAAATGAGGGAGTTACGGGAACTGAATATAATTATTATGTGATTACCCATTTGGTTGGCGCCAAATGCTTTTTGTGGAAAAAAAATGATTGGCCTTGGTGCTCTGTGTGGATATATTGGCCTCGGTAGCTCTATGTGGGGAAAAATAAACGGCCTCGATGGCTTTTAGTGGATAAATTGGCCTCGGTGCTCCTCGTGGAAGAAAATAATCAACACCACTGGCTCTATGTGGTTTATAAAGGGGGTAATCCAGTTATAAAA
Organism: Sesamum angolense; assembly: GCA_034509725.1. Taxonomy (NCBI): domain Eukaryota; kingdom Viridiplantae; phylum Streptophyta; class Magnoliopsida; order Lamiales; family Pedaliaceae; genus Sesamum; species Sesamum angolense. The sequence goes on from JACGWL010000081.1 coordinate 29,532, forward strand.
GGTGGAGATGTGAGATTGAGTTGGTGGAGAAAAACACTATATCACCTTCTGGTAAGCAGACTACGAGAAAAGGCATTTAATGGACTATTTTATTATGAGTTGATTGTGTTGTGCAATAAAATTGATTATGTTGGGGTTAAAGTTAATTTGACTGCATATTAGATAACATTTATTTGTGTTGAAACTGGATTATGTATACTATACGTATGTTGCTTATTTTATTTTATCTGGACTATATTTGATGTACATGTATAGATAATGTCAGTTATTTGCTTATTGAGTTGTAGGCTCATCTATTTGCTAATATTTTTTAGGAGTAGATCTTGAGGTGTCTTCTATCGAGGGTTAGGTCAAAACCCCGCGTTCAATCAGGTCGGGCCAGTATGCGGTTTTTTCCTAACTCGTCAGTTAAAATATAATTCACATTTTGGGATATACAGAAGGGGATTAAAATTGTGGATGGGGAACTACTAGAATGGTTTACTATGATGTTTGATATGTGTATATATATATAATGATATGGGTTGTTATTGTATTGATTGTGATGTTGTGATTACGTGTGCGTAATGATTATGCGCATACTTATACATATAATTAGGGTGTACTTTAAGTATGATAATTAGGGGAGATATAGCTATAGTATTTATAGCGGGTGCTACATTTAGTGGTATCAGAGCAGGGATTGGATTCTCTGGAGAATATTTCATGAATTGTGGTATTAAATAAAATATATAATAGGAATCTAATTTCATGTGTGCACTTCATATTGGATGGAAGCGTCAGGTAAAAACGCTGCTGGCCCAACTGAGTCATTAGATTCTGTGCAGGGTCATGATCATGCATCAGAACATCAAGGGTTAGAAGCCCAAAATAGAAATGGCCCACCACTAGAAGCAAACCCTTTTATGCAACAATTCATAGAAATTATGCAGAGGATGGCTCCATAACCACAACCTCAACCACAACCACTGGATACAATCATTGATAAAAATTATGAGGTAGTGAGGAGACAGGGGGCGAAGGTGTTTGCAGGTACAACTGATCCTACAGAAGTAGAAGAATGGTTGAGGAACACGGAGAGAGTGCTAGACATAATTGAATGCACTTCTGAGCAAAAATTGAGGTACGCAGTGTCCTTGTTCGAAAAAGATGCTTTGGATTGGTGGGAAATAGTTCCAAGGAGCAAGAATCGTTTAATCACCTTGACTTGAAATGACTCCTTGAAAGAATTTGCTGACAAATATACCCCACCGGTCTACAGAAATCGTAAGAAAGTTGAATTTCTTGAACTGAAACAGAATGAGTTATCTGTTGCTAGGTATGAGTTGCAATTTATGAGGTTGTCAAAATATGCTCCAGAAGAGGTGAGTACTGACGAATTGAAGAGAGACAGATTTGAAAGAGGGTTGAGACTCAAAATTCGGAAGAAAATAGCAATTAAACCTTTGAGTTATGGCGCGTTGCTCGAAGCTCCACTGAGAGCGGAAGAGACATCCCTTGAAAGAAGTTATACTGAAGCTAAATGGAAGAAATTGAAAGGTAATTTGAATCTTATACCTGGACAAAGTGTTCTAGGTTCCTTTAAAGGTTTTGGTTTACAGAGAGGTTGGTATAGAGGCCGAGGAATGGGTCAGACTAACAGGTCTCCTTCAGTGTCTTCTAGTAGAGGAGGGCCTGATTCGGTTGGATTTGGGAGAAGACAAGGTCCAACCAGATCATTTAGTGGAAGATCTATTCCGACTTATACGATTTGTGGTGGGAGACACGTTGGAGAAGGTTGGGGAGCCCAACTAATTGTGTGCTATCGTTGGCGTCAACTAGGACATATTGTCAGGGATTGTCCTACATGGAGAGATAATGCCAGGGAACCTCAACCTTCAGGGCAAAGCAGTGTGGGAGAAAATTCACAACGAACTGGTACAAACAGAGGACGAGGTAGAGGTGGTCAAGATAGTGGGAATATTTCAATGGTATCAACAGGGCAAAGTAGTCAGCCTCAACCACAAGCAAGGGAGTAAGCAATTGCAACAGATCATGTGACACCCCCTCTGTAATCACATTCAATTACCCTCACAACTCACAATTATCCCAATAAAATAATTGACAAAGTCGATATCTGACGAACCCCTCAAGCAAATTACATACTTCACTAGAGTTTTTAGCTGTTACAAAATATAAAACACTAACTTAATCACAATTACATGTTCTTATGTCCATCTATCTAGAGCTCTCGAATTAGCATGGCACTGCTGACCTACCTATATGGCTAATGCTGGCTTATGACCTATCTCCTGAAAGAAAAATATACGACAAATTTATGAGTTGTCAACTCAGTAAGTATAGCTTTTCAGTCTATATATATACACAAGCAACAAGTTAAGTACAAAACAATGATACCAACATAACCAACACATATTACACAATATAGCCAACTCACAGTAAAACAATCTTCTTCTCCTAGTCTGCTTACCAGAAGGTGATATAGTGTTTTTCTCCATCAACTCAACCTCACCTTTCATTATATACATGAATCCCCTTGATAGCCGGCTCATCAATCTTATATCGCATCATAGCTCTTTCAATTCGCTTCATAGCTCTTTTCATATCGCATCACAGCTCTTTTATATCGCATTACTGCTCTTTTTCATATCGCATCATAGCTCTTTTCTTTTCATTTGCCACATAGGCTATTCATTAACATCAAGGGGTATTCACATCACATTATATTCAATGTTCCACCACTCCCTCAATTCCACTTATCACCATCCTTGTAAGCAGCTATTGACGTAAAATCATATATACACATATTTGTATTTACAAACACCAATAACACATTATCCAACAAATATAATACTTTAGTGTATTTCTCATTTTACGTGCACAATATCATCATCTCAATAAATCATTCACCACGTAAACATTTCCAGATAAATCAGCTTCAGCATGAATCACAGATATATATAAAAGGAACACCACAAAGAAAAGAAACATATATAGATAATAGTAATTATTCACTTACTCGTTCAGTTCCATGTAATAGTGTTTTCTCGTTAATCACTTTCTACTTGATTTCCTCCACATTCAATTATACAACCACACAATCATTCAGCCAACATTCGTGTAGCACGACCACAATTAAGCACATAATAGCAACCCCACTGATATGTAGATAATCTTAATCACCATCAACATCCATTAATGAGTATACATACCATTCATATTTCATCCATATAAGTATATACATAAATCCAACAAGCAATACTTATATTCACACACACATATATATAAACCAATTAGCTATACTTACCTCACTTTCCCCAATTATTTAAATAGTAGAATGATGTGCACAATCTCGAACGTTGTTCCCGTGTCCTAAGATGAGGTATAAGATGTATCGTCAATGAATCGTCGATATTGAAGTTCTTTCAAAAGCACTAAATTATATTCGTACAGTTCTCACTAATTCCTGAATATCTCATTCTATAAAATTCGGATCTTTATTACGTTTTCTTCTACATAATCTAGACTCGATTATCTTTCCATCAGTATATATTATGATTTGTTAAAATCAGTTTTTATATTTTAGAAATTACCCTTACAGCCCCTGAATCTACAATCTTCACAGAATGAGCCCTACTCACTAAGTATATCATAACTTTAATTACAATCACTAACATTATAAACTATTTTAGTATAATAAACTAGACATAATAAGCTATCCAATGATGTATGATTTGTATTTTTAACCATAAAGGTCAATTTTATAGAAATCTGTCCTTTTTACGAAATTGTTTTTCCTTGACAGCATCTCTGTCTCAGTTTATAAAATTCCCTCAGACAAACATACAATTGATAAAGATTCAATTTTTACACCAAGTATTCTCATGAGTCTCTAATTGCATTTACAGCAAGAATCATACAAATTGGATATGTATATAATTAGTTATTCAAGTTTTAATACAACCTGGTCCCTTTAGACAGCAACAGATTCAAACCTTGTTATTTTAAAATTCTCTGAAAAATCATATACTGTTCCAAAATTTACCAAATTTTCACAATATAACCTCCTATGTATCTAGTTTCAATTTACACAATAATCATTCGAATTTAACCAGTAAAACTCTACTCACAAGGTTTTAAATACACCCTGTCAGTTTACCCGCAGAAACAGAGCAACAGAATGTGTTCTTACTTTTACCCACATAAAAGACGGTTTCATATCTGACTCAAAACTACAAAGTTTTAGTAAACATCATAAGGTTTTCATTGAAGGAAGAATCACTAAATTTGAAGCAGTATATCTTACGAAAATCATGATTTACAGAGGCTATTCGAAACAGAGCCTCTCCCAGTGTCTTTCTTCCATTTCAATTGGTTTATCTACTTCAATTTCTATTCTTACCCAAAACCTACACAAAATTTTAATCAAGAAACTGAACCAAAACTTACCAAATCTTCTATGAAATTTCTTAAATTTGAAGATGATGAAGATGATGAAGAGCAACCCCACTTCCTTCTCTCTTTTCTTCTCTTTCTCTTCCCCTTCTCTTCTTCTCTTTCTCTCTTCTTTCTCTTTTCTTTTCTTTTCTTCCCTCTCCCGTTTGTGTGTGTGCCTGCTGAATGTGTGTGAATGTGTGTGTGTGAGTAGATGCAAGAGGTGAGGTGCTAGGTGGCAACTTGTGTTGCTACCACCTCACTCTCTCTTTCTTTCTTTCTTCTTTTTTTTATTCTTTTTGATAATTACCAATACATCCCACCTAATTTCCTAATTAATATAATTTGATCCCAAATATTATACCGAACTCCAATTTACCCCGTTCAAGTTTTAATATAATCAAAAGTAAATATAGAATTTATGTACTAATTACATAAATTTCATAAATTTTTACCAATTAATCCCACAATTATCCATTAAAATTGTGTGGATGTTACAGATCAAGCTCCTATGGCACCGAGGTTATTACTGGTTCCTTTTGTATTTGTGGTTCTAGTGCACATGTGTTGATTGATCCAGGATCTACTTGTTCATTTATATCACTTGATTTTGCATCATTTGTGCATGCTAGTATAGAACCATTGGGACATGATTTATGTATATCTATGCTTGTTGCTGGTATTATAGTAGTTAATATGATAGTGAGATCTTATCCGATAGTGGTGGAGGGTGTTACTCTATATGCAGATTTGGTTTGAACAAACCTTAGGGTGTTTGACTTTATTTTGGGGATGGATTGGTTTTGTAATCATGCTTTAGTGACTGTCAAACAAAAGAAGTAGCTGTCGAAATCAATGGGCAGATGAAGACGGTTATAGTAGGGGAAAGAAAACTCATACCTAATTGTTTAATTTCCGCTCTGACTGCGTTTAATTTAATTACAGGAGGGTGTGATGCTTATCTAGCTAGTGTATGTGATACCACGAAGGTTAGTCTGGGTGTATCAGATTTCAGTGTGATGGGAATTTTCCCGACTGTTTTTCCTGAGGAAT
>JACGWL010000082.1:0-32050 GCA_034509725.1 Sesamum angolense
AATAAAGAAAAGCCTAATTTAAGGATCGGTATACACTTAAGTTTAGCAGAATTGATACGTCGGATTATTTATTTGGTTAATTTATTTGTTAAAATCGTTGATCTTATATTTTCCAGATGTTAATACCTATTTATAGGATTAACATATTAAATTATTTATTTATAACATGTTTCATTATAATGATAGTGATTTGTGTGTTGCTTTGTGTGGTGTTTTATATTCACATTGTATAGCATTCATAATTGATAAATAAGTTACTATTATTAGTATATAAGAATATATATATTTACAAAGGATATTATTATTGTAGCAATTATAATTGATTGTCACTTACGCTAAATAGCATTGTAAACTGCTCATTACATGATTTTAGTATAGCAATGATGTTTCACACTATAATCTTTTTTTATTAGGTGTATATATAAAAATCATTGTATATTAATCTTTATTGTAGTCTAATTATGGACAATCTTGGGAGTATTGGGTCACTTATTCACTTTGGAATTAGTGAAATACAACTCAATGTGGTTGAAATATTAGAAATGTCAATCATTTGTTGAGGTAATGTATAGCTTTTAGTATAAAAAGACTCAGTGGTAGCAATATTTCAGCTTCTGTGGTAGATAAAGGCAACAATTAGACTGAAGCTGTGATTTCCAACTTATACATGCCACATAAAGTAAAAATATAAAAGTGGTTGACTTTCTGCAGTCCCTATCATTAGCATAATTTGAGTCAATATAGCCAACTAAGTTCACACCTTCTTTATTTTTAGAGAACTTGATACCTGTGTTAATGGAACCTTTTAAGTATCTTAGAAGCCATTTGAGAGCTTCCCAATGAGGAAGACCAGCATTTGACATATATCTACTTAAGCAGCTAACAGCATAAGCAATATCAGGGCGGGTGCTGACCATTAGATACATGACAGAACCAATAGCATTTGAATAAGGAACAGATTTCATATGTTCAGTTTCTGATTCAGTTTTAGGGCTTTGTTCTTTGCTGAGTTGGAAATGAGCAGCTAAGGGAACAGGGGTGGTTTTGGCATTTTCCATTGAGAATTTTTCCAAAACAGTTTTAACATAGGTTTTTTGATTTAGAAAGATAACAGAGTTTTTCCTATCTCTATCAATAGTCATTCCTAAAATCCTTTTTGCATTACCAAGATCTTTCATTTCAAAATTTTACAAAGATTTTTCTGCAATTCTGTAATCAGAGTAATACTAGGACTAGCTATGAGCATATCATCAACATAGAGAACTAAGAAAACAGGCATGTTAGAATCCCATTTAAAATACAGACAAGGGTCATAGGAACTTTTCTGAAACTTTAAACTTTGCATAAAAGAATCAAACTTCTTGTTCCACTGTCTTGGGACTGTTTTAAACCATATAAAGATTTTTTGAGCAAACAGACATAATCAGGATTTTCTTGTTTATAAAACCATGGGTTGGCACATATATATTTGTTCATCTAAATCACCATGTAAAAAAGCGGTTTTAACATCCATTTGTTTCAGTTCCCAATCAAAATGTGCAGCTAAGGCAAGAATGATTCTTACAGTAGTATACTTTACAACAGGAGCAAATATTTCAGTGTAGTCAATACCTTCTTTCTGGGTAAACCCCTTAGCCACTAGTCGTGCTTTAAAACGTGAAGTGTTATTCTCTTGTTTTATCTTAAAGATCCATTTACAATCGACTACAGAGGCATCCTTTGGTTTTGGAACTAGAGTCCATGTATTATTATCATGCAGAGCTTTAATTTCTTCATTCATGGCTTTTATCCATTTTTCAGAGTCTACAGTTTTTAAAGCTTCTTCATATGAAGATGGTTCATTACTGACAGTGTTAAGTGCTAGGTGAAAGTCCTTATACCTAGAAGGGATCCTGGATTCACGCCTTTCTCTGTCCCTAGCAAGTTGATAGGAATTTTCAGAATTACTAAGGGTCTCAGTTTCATTATTAACACTATTATGTTGATTTTCTTGTCTTAGCTCTTCCCCTTGTTGGTTATCCGCTAAGTTTTCTTCCACCTATATAGATACCTTCTATCTGAAAATCTAAGTCCTTTTTGAGGAGTTTTCCAGGCATGGCATTTCAGATTCATTAAAAGTAACATCTTTACTAATAACTACCTTAAAACCTGGTTGGCATCGAAGCCAAAGTCTATATCCCTTTATTCCTTCAGGATAACCAATAAAAACGCATTTTAGAGCACGAGGTTCTAATTTATCACTATTTTGAAAAACAAAGGCAGAACATCCAAAAATGCGAAGATAAGAAAGATCAACATTTTTACCAGTCCAAACACATTCAGGCAATTTTCCAAGTAAGGGAACAGATGGGGATCTGTTTATCAGATAAGCAGCAGTTAAGAGGGCTTCACCCCAGAAAGATTTTGCTAAACCAGAACTTATCAACAGACATCGAACTTTATTTAGCAAGGTTCTATTCATTCTTTCAGCTACCCCATTTTGTTGAGGAGTATAAGGAGTAGTTCTGTGTCTTTTGATGCCACAAGTTTCACATAGTGTAGAAAACTGTTGATTACAAAATTCTAAACCATTGTCAGTTCGTAAAGCTTTCAGTTTCTTTCCTGTTTGGTTTTCAACAAGAGTTTTCCAGTTTTTAAATTTTTCAAAAACTTCAGATTTTTGCTTTATCAAGAAAACAAAGACTTTTCTGGAAAAATTGTCAATGATAGAAAGAAAATATCTATTTCCTCCATGGGTTGGGATATTAGCAGGCCCCCAAACATCAGCATGAACATAATCAAGTATGCAAGTTGAAGTGGAATTTGGGGAAGGTGATGAAGGAAAATGCACTTTATGATGTTTTCCTAAGATGCAGTCATCACAGAAATTCATATTCTCATATTTTTCTTTTAAAATTCCTTGCTTATGCAGCAATTCAAGACCTTTTGAGCTAATGTGCCCTAACCTTTTATGCCACAGATCAATTTTGTTAGTATGCAAAACAGGTGCAGCAAAACAGTCATACTTCACAGTGCAGATATACAAGTTTCTTTTTCTTTCAGCTTTAAACATGGTAAGGGATCCTTTCATAATTTTCATAATGCCCTTACCCCACTTTCCCTCAAGTCCCTCTTCCTCAAGAGCAGAGCAGGAAATCAAGTTATGGGCCAAATCAGGAACATATCTAACATTTTTCAAGATCAATTTGAAGCCATTATCAAAGATCAAACAGGCATCACCCAAACCATGAACATCACAAATTTTTTCATTTGCCAAAGAAACAGAACCAAAGTTTTCAGACCTATAATTTGATAAAATTTCTCTGAAAGGTGTCATATGATAAGTACAGCCAGAATCAATAAGCCATTCATGCATATTTAGAGAAGTTTTAACAGAATTAATATCACAGATCATGTATACTTCATCAGTATTGTCATCAGCTATGTTGGTTTTTTCTTTTGAATCATTTTTTCTTGGTTTCTTGCATTCTTTAATGAAGTGACCTCTTCCTCCACAGTTATAACATCTATTGTCTTTCTTTTTATCATCATTCTGTTTTTCATTTTTATACTTAGATCTTGAGTTGCTTCTTCCCTACTTCGGCTTCTACTCTTACTATGTCTTCTGAATTTATATTCTGAGTTTCTATTTTTTGTTCTTCCTCTAACATAATTAACCTCACCCTGGCTTTGACTGGACTGATTTGTTTTTAAATCCATTTCCTTGCTTTTAAGGCCACTGACTACTGTTTCTAAGTTAACATTATCCCTTCTGTATTTTATAGCAGCTTTTATATCACCGTATGTTTCTGGTATAGCATTTAGTAATACAATAGGAGAATAATCATCTATATTTTTATCCCCAGTCAATTTAATATCTTGAATTAACTTAGTGAAGTCATCAATATTCTCATCAATGTTTTTAGAAAGATCCAATTTATATCTGAAAAAATTTTCAAGTAGAAATAACTTACTAGGTAAAGAGGTTTCAGTATACAATTCTTCAAGTTTGTTCCAAAGTTCTTTAGCAGAGTTTTGTTTTCCTACTTTTCTAATCACAGTATCAGATAAATTAAGAATGATAGAAGAGTAAGCATATTCATCGTTTTCAAGTTTTTTGTCATCAGAAACATTTTCAGCATACTTTACATCAATGGCTTTGAAACTTTTTGTTGAATCAGAATGCCTTTCATTTTTTGTTGCCAAATAGAAAAATCGGTTTTGCCATCAAAAGGTTGAAGGTTATAGCCAGCCATTTAAAAAATGTACAGAATATTTCAGAGATATATCAACAATGATCACAGATCAGAGTCACAAAAGGAACAATATATGTAGACAGGTCCAAAGAAATAAAGAGATCACAGATCACCGAACACACAAAAAATAGGGAACTTGACTGAACCCCCAAACCAGATACCCGACTCAAGGGACCCGGCCAGGTGAGGAAATCAGTAAGTAATGGTCAGGGTCGAGGAACAGAATAAATATCAGACGGAAAGCGGTAAATGATAAAGAGGATATTACCGTATGCGTGCGCAAGCCTGAGCCTTAACCCAGGCTCTGATACCACTGTTAGGTATCTTACCCAGATGTTTCGAGCCTTTATCAACAGTTACAGAGGATATTCGGGTTCAGAAATAAACCCTTTTACACTGCAATATTACAAATAATGAAATAAACAGAATCTAAACAAGAATATAATGTAAGCACTGAGATCAAAGGTTAAGATCACAGTGAAGGCTCAGCAAGCCAGATCCGATTTTATCGGATACAATCCAAAAGAGCCACCAAGGCACCAACCAGTCACTAGGTTGCTAGTTCACAAACGGAGTAACCCACAAAGGGCGAGCCACAAAGGCTGTTTCAGAACAGAGCCACGAAGGCCAGCCACAAAGGCTATAAACCAGAGCCACACAGGCAAGCCACAAAGGCTATAAGAAGATGTCGGTTTCTAAGCCAGAGAGAGAGGTAGGATGGAGGAGGAAGACTGTCAAGTGGTAAGTGTGGTGTGTCTTTCGACCAACGGTGAAGGAGGTTATATGAGAAGGCAGCCATTAATGGCGGACCAAAAAACTTGAAGGGAGAAGACGGCTTAGAGTGAATCGAAGAGAGGCGGGAGAGACTAAGAGACATATACAGCAAAGAGGAAGAGACTAGGGTTTTTGACTGAGGAAGTAAAAGACGGTGGGAGTAAATAGGGTAAACCAAGACACGGGTATGGGCTAGTGGGTCGGGTAGAAGATGGGCTGACCTTTTGATGGAATGGGCTGAAGTGAAACTGTCGTCCAATAGTGATTGGTGGGCCGAGGTGGTTTTTGGGCCACAGTTTTTAACAAATATAATTAATTGGATATATATATATATATGAATATATATGTATATGTATATACTCGCGTTCTATTCCTTATTGTTAATTGGTGGTTATCTCTTTGAATTACCCTGTTGTCTTGTGCAGTTGTCGCTATGTGATCGTTTGTGGTTACAATATTAGAAACACGGATAAATGACTGTGTGGAATGATGAGGTTATTGTTAGGTATATTGATTTTTAAATGAAATTGAATAATGAAGCAGTTGATTGTAAATTGAGATAAAGAGATGGCTTACTTAATTGGGGGAGGGGGGCATATGCAATGGTTTATGATGATACGATTAATAACGAGCTACGCTTGTCTAGAAGCTAGGAACTATAGTTGGGGCAGTGTTGTCTTGGCATTTTTATACCGGGTGAATGTATTAATACCAGCACAATGCATAGGTGCAGGCTTTGAGAAGACAGATAAAGGTCAATGTTAGTTTCTGAGTTGTTTTACAGGTAATAACTTCATTAATTTTATAGAGAAATATCTTTTAAAGAATAACTAGAGTTAATGTAATTCTGGTGGCTAATGTCCGGTCTAGTAGCATCATTCTCTTTGTCCCGGACAAACTTGTGCTTGTCCACGTGTACATATGGTGCCAACGCCCTATTAGATAATAACCTTTTTGCCTCCAACAGCACGTATGATGCGATGTGAACTATGAGTACCTTTCGCCGAACAGTGCGAAACAATGTCGGTCATAAGAGTACATATTAGATGATGATGAGTAATGATCAGTATGAATTTAATTTACATATAATTATTATTATTAATTATTAAATTATTTAATTTAATTATATATTTATTTTTTCCATACTAACTTCCGAATGACAATGGAATAGATAATTTCTATGTATGGTCTTGTGCATGGGATTTTAACATACCATACTGTTGGATAATCAATGTATGTCTTCCTTGATTATTTTATGCAATAGTGGAAATGGCATCATCCCACAAACGGGTCCCTTCGCTATTAGGGATGATGCAAAATATTCCAATCAGCCAGATACTTTGGGACAGTGAGCTAAGATGCACTGTGTTCAAATCGTCACGGGCACCAGCACATTACAATAATGGCGACGATACCGGGTCATTCACAATTGATTTCCAACAGAAGAGATACAGTTTTTGGGAATGTACACAACATACACACTATTTCATTTGTCGTCTACTGAATAGAAGTAGTGAGAAAGAGGATATCTCAACCTGGACGATATATGTACACCGGTGTTGCAGGATTGTTGGTTATGTTATATAATATCAACGAGCGTTATACTTATTAAATCATCGTTTATTTTTCATTTTTTTGAACAATTCTTTTTTATTAAAATTTATTATATTTATATATTTTTTTTTCAAAACTGAACAGGTAAATACTTCCTGAAACACTTTTTTCATATCTACCCAGTAGATATTGAAGGGTATCGTTAATTAGTGGCCCGACTGGCACACGAAGTACAAATTATCAAGGAAACCATAACACATCAGCCATAATAAATTGCAATACCATCTGATACTGCTCCCACCACATCCCACAGACAAAGGATAGAAGTTTCTAGCCGAATGTCTATTATTGGTTCAGTTATGACGTGGTGATGTTAGGGTGGATATAGCTGGTCCTTCAACGAGAATATACGCTTCAAATAATATTACGTGCTTAACGCCTTAGGTATTACTAGTGCTATCACCGTACACAACGAACATGTTATTTCAATCGACTTCATACATGCCAAGCCATGCAGAAGCTTATTCTTCACATGTAGATCTTGACATTGGCCTTGAAATTAATCAATCATATGCACCAGGATATAATATTTCACTAGTTCCATTCCCATCATTTAGTGCATATCGTAATAATGTGGAGTCTAGTTCTGGAGCATCATCAAGTGAGTTGCCCATTAATTCTGGTGGTGATGATATGATGAACAAGACGAGCCAATACAAAATGTGGGCGAAAAAATAAGAAGACATCGGCGTCAACGACACAGACGTAATTATGGGATGGTGGGACATTCTTATTATTTTTTTTTTTATTGTAATTTTATAAGTATATATTTATAATGTATTAATTTATCATTAAAATAATTATTGTATTTATTTTAAAAAAGTTCGTGGTTATATATATATATATATATAGTATATATATATATATATATATATATAATATATATTTAAAAAAATGCCCCGAGTCGCGGTTCAGAACCGCGACTCGAAAAATTAAAAAAAAGAATGAGTCGCAGTTTGAAACCGCGACTCGGAGTCGTAGTCTCAAACCGCGACTCGGTGTTGCATATTCCAACCGCGACATGGAGTCGCGGTTCTGAGCCGCGACTTGTCCAAATATTTTTAAAAAATTCAAATTTTAAGCTGAAATTTTTTTTAAAAAAAAATAATTGTCAAGTCAAACCGCGACTCGTCATAAAATCGTTAATCTAATTAAAAAAATATTTTTCCTTAATTTTTTTTTTTAATTATTAAAAAATAATTAACTCCTGATTTGTTTCCCCAAATTGTTGTATGAGGATTGTAATTCCATGATATGAATTGGATATGGATTTTGCGGTTTCTCATAACATGGCTTTGGGTGGCAGCACAACTGTTGCCTTTGTGTGTGTGTGTGTGTTTCGTTAACTTGTTTACTACAAAGGATGAACAAACAAGTGGATATGCATACCTATAAGAGATTGACCAAAAACGTTGCCTTTGTGTGTGTGTGTGTGTGTGTGTTCTCATATCTCCACACTGCTTTTAGCATAATAAGATAAACATTTGAAGAGTTCAATTATTGAAACAAATTCTAAGGTATTGCTTCATCTTTTTCGCAGGAATGGGGAGGCCTCAGTCATCTTATCCCTCTACTTTGGGACCACAGAGCTCTGTGGGATAGATTCACAATTTGCAACTTGGTTTTTGCTATAGAGAAGTGAATTGCTGACTGAAAAATATGCAGCAACCCATCCTTTTTGCAAATATTTTGTCAATTATGATTTTCTTAGAAGATATTTTGAACTTTGATTCTTTTGCTTCATATCATAGATGTATAACTTGACTTTGTAAAAAAATTATAATATAACATGGGCTTTTTTGGGTGTGTTAAAAAAAATAGAACATATTAGTTTGTGAGAGGATTTAGACTTCTAGTTGGGGTTTTGCAGAGAACCAAAAAAAAAATGCTACTGCGAAAATGTGGATAGTTATGGCTAGAGAATATATTTGACAGTTTGTCCTCTATAAATAATTTTATTTTATAGAAGAAAATCAACAAATATATAAAAAAAGAAAGAATCAAATTTTTGTGAAGATACACAAATAACTTCATTTTAGACACAATTCAAACTTTTTTTTTTATGGATAACTAGTTATCGCGCGTGGTTTCTCGTGAGTATATAAAAAAAAAAATTGTGTGAGATTAGAAGAAAAAGAAAACTATGGAAAGAATACATTATAATAAATGGAGAGAAGTAAGGCGAGTGAGAAATATGGAGTAATGAGTAGTTCAGAGAAAAAAAAAATATAATTGTGAGAGATTATAAAAATATTACAAATTACTAATCTGGCCAAAGTTTTTTAAAGAGAATAAATAAAATGAAGGACAAAGTTTGGTATTCAAAAATTAGTATGATAAAAGATTTTCTTTTGTAATAGTACTAGTGGTTGTCGCATGAGGTCCCCACAAGCATATAAAAGAAATCATAGTGTAAGATTAAGAAAAAAAATATATCTGAAAAGATATAAACACAATGTAAGGTCATCAGGAGAAAGAAAGAAGTATGTGAGAAATAAATATAGGATACGGTGAGAGATAAAAGAAAATTTATAATTTATAGATTTATTAAAAATCTAAAAAAGTTTGTGAGTAAAAAACTAAATGTGAAGAAGGTGAGAGAAAAACATGGAGTAGTCGATCGGGAAGAAGGAAGTTTTGGAAAAATAAGACGTGGTTTGTGTAAGTAATAATAATATTTTAATGGATGTATATGTCGTTATCTAAAACATATGAATGATTTGTGTAAATAGACTATAAATCAAGAAGTGTAAATGTAATTATCATCATATAAAATAATTAAAAAATATTAGAATACTATTATGGATAATTTTTCTTAGAAATAGAATAAATTAAAGGATAATTTAGAACAATAAAAAATTGATATGATTAAAAAAATTTCTCTTATAATAGGATTGATAAATATCAATTCAATGCCATAAATCAGCTAACATGCTAGGGAAGAAATTTGAATTTAATCCGACGTGGATAACTTTCGGTCACTACTTTCCAAGATAAATGTCAACCATAGACGTTGACATTAGGATGGAGAATTTATTTGACAGGATAGATTATAGGGTAAAATACACTTTGCCCCCTAAATTATATTTGATGTAACATTTATCCTCTAAATTAACAAATATAATACTTACTCCTATAATTAAATTTTTGAACAATCTATTTTTATATATTTATATAGTTCCAAAAATTATTTTTCTAACAATTTCGTATTTTTAATTTAATTAAAATTTTCTCAATTAAAAAAAATATCTTTTAATTATAATGAAGTAATAGAAAATTTAGTAAATTAAATATTTTGAAGGTTATTATATTTTACAGACTCAAACTTAAGTTAGATTGAGTATAGAAAGTACATTAAACAATTTCATAAAAAGATTTTATTAATTTGGTTGTATAATTAAGCTATTAACTATTTATTCTTTTAGATAAAAGAGTAATTAAAATAATTTTTGAATATATATTTTTTTAAAAATATGCCAAAATATTTATATCTATTTATTTTTTTAAATATGTAACTATTGGTTAAGCACGTATATATTATATATATATATATATATATATATATATAATTTGTCAATTTATTTTAAAAAGCATATATGAATTATTAGTTATATTATAGTTGTTGTGTATCTATTATATATTAATTTATACTGCACTTGTAATTTAAACTCTTCTCTTATTAAAAAATAATTAAAAAATAATTTGATGATGATTTAATATGCAAAATACTAAAATATATATTAAAAATAATATAATTATTCAAAGCATGAGGGGCATTTCTATCCAACCAAGGGTGTAAGCGTCACATTTATTAATTTAGGAGTGTAAGTGTTACATCAAAGTTAGTTCAGGGGGACAAACTGTATTTTACCCTAAATTATATTGCATACACACACACACACACACACAACATATATATATATATATATATATATATATATATATTTGAACTTTTGTAAAATTTTAAGTATCAGTAGAAGAAATAATATCACTGATAATAATTTTCTTACAAAATAATAAAATTCGTTGTAAATTTATTTTAGCAATAAATTTAGTAAGATTATTTACCTGATAATTAGTTTTTCGCTAGTTTTAGCGTCAAAATCTTTTGTTGCAGAGAAATTTTACTAACGAATATATTTGTTTGTAAAATTTTGGTGAAAACTTTTCAAAATTTTTTGTCAAGGCCAGCTACGACATTTTACAACATTAAATTCCTTTTTAATTAAAGAAAAAAAAAATTCGTTTCTAATATTAATTTTAAAATAACAAAAAACTTAAAATTCTTATTCTTTACTAAATTCGTTGCTAATCATCGACAAAATTTACTTCCTTTCTATTTTTTCTAACTATTGATATAATTTCATGTAGTGAATAGCCGTAAGTGGTACAGTATCCTTTGGAATGTGTTACTGTAATGCATTTTAGGAATTATGTTATTTTTTTATATTAAATCTATTTAAATCTATTTCGATCTATTAGGTACGATTTTAATGTCAAATGATATGTCCCCTAAAGTAGATTACTGTAAGACCCTTGAAAGTTCAGTGCGGCAGGCATGCGCACTGGACTCGGCAGCCAGTGACGACGGGCGTCGGCACGGGCGTATGCGGAGTCGGCAGACGGTCTGTTGGCTTGTGTTGGTGTCATGGCACGGGGCTGGTGCACAGCACATGGCACATTGCTGGGCTGGTCGAGGAAACGGTCGAGTGTGGTGCGGACAGGCTGCGCAAGCAAGGGGCGTGCAGGCCTGGCGTCGGTAGTCAGCGTCGGAAGACGGGCGCGCGCATGGGGCGAGCAGGCGCCCATGTGCGGAGACGTTCGGCAGACTGTGCGCAGGGCGCGCGCAGATGCGGACGGCTCTCGCAGGCTGGCAGAAGGTGGGCACGAAAGGCACCGATGTGCGGGAGAACTCGCAGGCCGGCAGGCTGGCAGGCGCAGGGCGGCTCGGCGGCGCTCGCACACGGCGGCCAGGTAGACGACTGTCGACAGCGGCCAAGGCTTGGTGGTTGGCTGAGTGGCTGAGGCATATGACATGTGCGGACATGTGATGGGACGGTTGAGGGCTGGAAACCGCCCATCTACTATGGCAATAGTGGGAAGTTGCAGGCAAGGCGGTTGTGGACGGGGGGTTTTCCATTTGCAGGCAGTTTTGGTTTCGATTTTCCCCTAGCAGTTGGGGTTGTCAACTGCATTGCTATGTATTTATATGCTTTGGTAGGGTTGGACATAGAAGGTCGAGATTTTGAGTGCTGAGACTCGAAATTGAGAGTGAGTAGGGTTGACGAATCCCCTAGGCAATCCGGGTATCCTTGTTTTCTGATTGGTTAGCAATAAAATATAAGGTTGGCTTCGGCCGTAAATGCTTGTGTGTTTCTGTTTGCGGGTTACAGAACTGGATTGCATGCTTGGTTGAATTGTATCCTACTCTAAACACTTCATACACGAGGGTGAGTGTGTGAGGCGAAGGCTGACTAGCGACGGTGCGCTAGTGCCGACAGGTGTTTGTGCTAAGTCTTCCGCTGTGCAAGGCAAACCCCTGTGACAATTACCATCTTTATCAGTCCAGTTTGCTTGAAAGGTGCTGAATTGAACCGCGAACGACCACCAACTTGTATTTTGGTCCTATATATATTAATTAGCACTTCTTGAAATTTATTTTCAATACACAAATATTTTATGCTTTTTGCAAATTATAGTTACATTCTTTGAATTTGTAAGTAGTCGCAATTACAAATATAACTCTTTATTATGTGTCAAAATTTACACAAACACACCTAAAAAAGTGTACCTGAAATTCTGCAAGAGGCACGAATTGTTTGAATTTTTAAATCTAATCTCAAGGAATATTAATAAAATTTACCTTTACATTTATTACATTTGGGTAGAGTGTCAACATGGGTTGAGACCATGGGTTCAACCCAACCCAACTAGTTTTGGGTTGGTTGGGTTGGTTAATTTTTTAAAATGGGTTTTATATGGATTCAAATTAAATAAAATTATATTTTGTATGGGTTGGATATGGGTTAAGTATGGGTTGTATATGGGTTGAAAATGTGTTAGATATGGGTCTAACCCATAAACTAAACTAAAAAAAATCATAAAACCCACTATTTCTCTTTTTTATATACACATACTCTCACACATCTCTCTCACACACAAACTCTTCTTTTCATATACACACATTCTCTCACATATCTTTCACACACATTCCTCTCTCTCTATTTCTCTCTCTCTCTCTCTCTCTCTCTCTCTCTCTCACACACACACACACACACACAACACGAAACACGTTACTCTCTCATACACACACTTTTATATCTCTCCACACCCCTCTTCCCCCCCCCCACACACACACACTATATTTTAAATTATTTATAATGTTATTCTTATTATTTTTAATTGTTTAGTGATTTTATATTTTATGTGATTATTTTATTTCATATTACAGTTTATGATTCTGAAGATGGTGAAGATAAAGATAAAAATTGTCTCTCAACAAATATAGAGAATTTAGTTGCACGACTTGGTGTTCATTCAAAATGAGCATTTAAATATTAAGAATTATTTTGATAAAATGTAGTATTTTGTTAGACAGAATCTTAATGTACATGATCATTAGACAGAAATGACGTATAATACAAATTTTGTAGTATTACATGTAAGTAGTAATTATCTTTTTCAATAGTTCAAGTATTGTCTTTTGTTCTTTTCGTTGTGTGAAATTTTAAAATGTAAATTAATAAAATGGTTTATACTAATCCGACCCGACCCATTTGCAACCCAACTCATTTCGGACCCGTTCATTTAGACCCATTTTGGACCCAATCCATTTTGGACCCGACCCGTTTGGATCCAACCCAAACCCGACCAACCCGCCCATTTGCCACCCCTATTTGGGGCAATTTATGGATTCTAGCCACCCAAGTGACCAAATTGGGTCAATAGCGATTTACCCCTTATGATATTAAAAATGAACAAATTATCTCTTTATAAAAAAATACAGCAATTTTCTCCGTATATTTTTTAAAATGAAGTAATTTACCTCTTTGTCAAATAAGGTAATATGCTTCAATTTAAAAAACATATGGAGGTAAATGTTATATTTTAAAAATATAGGGAGGTTAATTGCTATTTATTTTTTCATAAATAGTAATTTGTTCATTTACAATAACATATAAGGAGTTGCTTGCTATTTTCCCAACCAAATTTTGTCCTAGTCCAATCGCAAACGGGAGTTAAATCCAACTTTCATGTAATTAAACACTAAAACGAAAGAGGGTTTATTATCTTGAAAATCACAAACAAGTGTCAAGCAACCAATACTAACAATAACTTCCAAGCTGCATAACAATCAACATTTCATGGAAAAGAAGGAACTCAACCTCTCAAACATTTAATCCCTTTCGGGCTAAAACCTTGTAGGAATCCCTCTCGGACTTATTATGAACCCTTTATTCCATCAGCAAAAGCAGCAGCAAAAGCATCCATTTTCACCTTCGGCAAAGACAAACCAACCTCTAATCCTCCCTCGGAGGCTCCCGCCTTACACAACGACATTGCATATTTCTCTCCATCGATCGACAATGTTTCCAGCTTTCTCACCTTGCCCCATCCAAAATCCGTGCTGTAAAGATCAACTCTTGCGGATCCAGACACTGCGAAAAAGTTGCTCTGTGTCACTGCACCGACTTCCGTTAACCAATTCTCAACACCTGCAAAGATTTTCTCCTTATCATTTACCCTGTTTTTAATCACATCTGCTATAGACTCAGCCGCCAGGAAGAACCCTTCATTCCCTACAAGATCTTGATGCCGAATTCTTTCCATCCCGTATGATAAGCAGTTTCCAAAGTAATTTCCAGGTACCGGTGGATCCAAACGTGCCCGGGAATCCACTGCAAACAGGAAGGTCTCAAGCTCATCACCATCATCATCAGCTCTCTCTTCCTCACCAGCTGCAAGTGATCTTACCAAACACGTCCAGATATGAGCAGCCATCACCACAAAAGATGATGTGTGAACTAAATCTGGATTTCTTGACAGAACGGCATCCTTCAGTTTCTTGATTGCAGATTGGTTTAGAACATATGTAGCGCGGACCCTATTGGTCGGTAAGGGGAAAGATGGGGGCTGCAAAGGAATTTCTTTGGCATAGTTCCAGTAAATAGAGTCCAATCCAGGGCGAACCTTTATCAGGGATCTATCAAACAGCGGCAAAGATTCACCTTGTGTGATCAAGAGCTCCTCATCACCTCCATGTTTACTTATTGAAGCCCAAGACCTTAGAAACCCCACAATCGAATTGGCATCGCCAGCAGAGTGATGGTTGGTGAGGCCAATACATACGCCACGGCCTGGAAACAGTGTTACCTGGACGGCTAGCAACTGGAGCAGTTTGTCACCAGATTCATCAGTTGTCAGCTGCAGTTGAGGCATGAAATCGTAGAATTGATCAGCATCTCGAGCATGATTTCCAACAAGATTGTCAAAATCATTAGCAGACTCGGCGATTGATACAGAAACCGACTCCCCCGCCACATAACGGATTATGGGTTTCTTCTCGGTGTTTGAAGGGTAGACCAAATTGCCTGCAAGGGGAAGGTAGTGTTTGAGTGCTAGGGAAAGCGATTCTTTGAGTTTTGGAACGAAGGCCTCCAAGAAATAAGCCTTAGAACAAGGAAACTCGTAGAATAGAAGGCGGCGAATGGGATGAAAATGCAACCAAAAGATGTCGATGAAAGTCATCGGCAAGGAAAGCTCGGCCGCCCCGCCGGGCGCCGGTGCAATTTGGCAGCTTTCGAGCAGGATGGTCATGGAGCTTGAAGCCGTAAGATGGCAGACTGTTTCAGCGGAGATGATGAGGCTGTTGGTCTATCGTACGTTTGATAGTGAAAGCTTATTCAATACCCTCTCACTCCTAATGTTAAAAGTCCGTTACCATACTATATTGGGTAAATTGCATTGAGCTTCCCTGAAATTTAAAAAAATTGTATTTTGCACCCCAAACTTTATGGTATTTTTGCATAATACAACTTTAAATTGAAAAAAGAAAAAATATTTTCAACCTTTCAATTATTCAGATATTGACAGCATTCACCCTCTTCTTTTACAATAAATTAATTTCTTATTTAAAAACTATGTCAATCTGAATATAACAGGATTTTTTTTTCGATTGATTAGCCTTCCCTTCAATTATGTGCCAAGAAACTCATGTCCCACTTTGTATTTTTATAGAATATTTATGATTTTTCTCGAATAATATTCGATTATCATCCGAAGAAATAATTTTTTTTTCTATTTTCCCTTTAATTTCTTTATTACCTTTCCTCTTAGTTTCCAATTATCATCCCAAGAAAAATAGAGCCATGTAGAGAAAGCAAAAAGGCAAAAATGAGGAAAATGATTAGATCCACATCGTCAAATTTGGTGTGAAATCTAATAAATGACCAAAAAGAAATCTTCCTATTCATGTTGCCACAATTGTTTGAAGGACAAAATTCGTGGAAAACAGACAAAGGGTGCATGCTGCAAATGAATTTAAGTGAAGCATGTAAAAATAATTTTACAATGCATTGTGCAAAATAATAGAATTTCAAGGTGCAAAATGGCAGTTGTCCCTCAAATTTAATACAGTTATCGGTAAGTGTGACACATTCTATGTATATGTATCATTTTTATAAAGTATGTCAGATAAAATTTTTCTGAATTATATTATTTACTTTTTAGAAATAAAAATTACTTAAGATAAAAATAATTATTCAATTTTTAAAAAATAAAAAAATTTAGCATACTGATAAATTAAAGACGTCAACTGGGAGCTCTTCAATTATATATATAGTATAAGTGTGGAACATTATATTTATGTGCATAATTTTTAAAAATAAATTAAAATAAAATATTTATATAAATTGTATTATTAGTTTTCATAGTTTAAAAGTACCTAAAAATATAGATTAAGATAATTAACTAATATAAATATTTAGATTTATAAAAAATTGACACTAAATATAATAAATAATGTAGGAAACTAAAAAAAATTGCATGAAAGAGAATAATCACCAAAAGGTAGTTATGAAAAAATATGATAAAAGAAGAAGGTAAGAAATAATTAATTAGTAAATTTAAAATTTTAAAAATAAATGACATACCAAAATTACGTGAGAAACTAACAAGGTGTTCTCACTTAATTTACTAGATATCGTCGCATGCGGTTCCCACGAGCATATAAAAAGAAACTTGATGTGTGATGATAAGGAAAAAAAATTATTAAAAGAATAAATTATAATTATAAATTATAGTAAATATGAAGAAAGAAAAATGTGGGATGGTGGGTAGTTATGAGAAAAAAAATAATTATAAAATTATTAAAAAAATATTAAAATTACTAATCTGACCAAATAATTTTAAAGAGGAAAAATGAAATAAAGGGTAAATTGGGACAATCTAAAATTGGTACGCTCAAAGGATTTGCTTTTATAATAGTACTGGAAACCGTGGCATGCAGTACCTACGCGTATAATTTTACCAATATTGTATTTTATTGAAACTCATAACTTGATCCTATAATATAAGTTTGTTATTGTCTCACAACTTCACATACAAAAATTGGTTATAACCTCTTTTAATGCATTAATTGTCAATATTATACATATTTTACTATAATTAAATTAAAAATTAAAACTTTGTACAATATATATTATAACAATAGCGATGATTATATTTACATACAAAATTAATACTAATTTGTTGTATTTAATTTAATCAACAAAAAAAATAAAACAAAAGTGAGTAAATTAAATTTGTGAATGTAGTAATTTTATGGAATTAATTTTCAAATTCAATATGAGTTGGGAAGTTAAATAGGTTCTATCAATGGAAGGGTATTTTTGGTATTTAAAAATTTTGGTGTAGTGGTATGAGAACTACCACTTTGAGTCTATAAACCCTCTTCCCTTTATAATAGTATAGCCGTTGTGGCACGCCGTTCCTGTGTATATAATAAATAATTTTTCATATTTTAAAATCTATTATAAATAAGAGCAAAATGAATAAATCAATACATGACATTAAAAAAAATAAAATAAAACTAATTTATTAATTAATAAATAATTTAGAAAATGGAATTAGTTGGTTATCTTATTAGTTGAAGGGTATTTTTGACTTTACAAAAAATTGGTGCGACGGTGTCACTAACCGCCGTTTGTGAATATGAAGCCCCTTTCCTTTTTATATTAGTATAGATATAGATATATAGATAACTAGTAAGTGTGACACTTTTTATGTATGTGTATAATTTATATAAAATATTTAAAATAAAGTACTTTTTGCAATGATATTAATTATGTTTTATAGAGTTAAAAGATTTTCTAATACATATAAAAGACAATATATATATATATATATAAGACAAAAATTAATGGAAAAAAAACTATCATAAATTAGTTATGAAAATCATGATAAGTGGGGAAGTTAAAGAAAAAGGGTTCATACTCACAAATGGCGGTTAATGGTACCGCCTAACCAATTTTTGCAAAGTAAAAAAATACCCTTCAACTAATAAAATAACTAACTTATTCAACTCTCCAAATTATATTTAATTAATAAAATAGTTTTCTTTTTTCTTTTTATAATGTAATGTAGTAATTTGTATATTTTGCTCTTATTTATGATATATTTTAAAGCGTGAAAATTTATTTATTATATTCACGCAAGAACGGCGTGCCACAACGACTAGTTTAAAAAAATAAAAAGCTAACATACCAATAATTAAAAACACAAAAGAATGCCCTTTAATTACGTATAACTAGCAAGTGTGGCACATTCTATGTATATGTATAATTTTTATATAACTAGCAATGGTGGCATGCGGTTCCCGGCAAGATGATTTTATTGAATATAAGGTGAGAATTTTTTTTTTTTAAATTGACCAAAAAATTCAATACATCTCGATCACAATCGAGAACAAAATAATTTATTTAAGATAGTAGTTCTTACAAAAAAAAAAAAAATCCATACTAAATGGAAGACAGTAGAGTTCCATATAAATAATCTCTCGATAACAATATCCATATATACATGCAACAACAATGTTGTTTAACCAAAAACTCTTTAACAATTAATTTGTAAAGTCGTTTAAAATCAAGTGTACCAATAAATTAACTTAAATTATGAGCAAAGTTGGAGAAATAAACTAAACAATAAATTTATTAAGTTATGTAATCAAGTTAAATATAAAGATTCTATTACTAAATAAATGGTAGGATACATTATATGAATAGAGAAAAATAAAAAATAATTATTAAATGTAGCTCAACATACTTTAAGTAGTAATATGCTCGAGGAGGGAAAATGTAATTTTCTATCTAACTAGGACGTATTGTAATTATACTAAAACCTCTGGGAGTGTGGATGTAATTCACCCATATATATATATATATATTCCCCACAATATTTAATGAACAACAACGGCCACTTTAGCCAAATATATATATATATATATATATATATATATATATATATATTGCATTTAAGTACAAAGTATGTAGAATCATAATATTTAGCCCCCTCAATATTTTAAAACATTACAATTTGGTCTAAAGGTCATTTTTGTCTAAAAAGGTGATCAAATCATAGTCAAATTTTTTATTATGAGTATTTTGAGAATAACATATGCTGGTGGAGTTAAATGTAAGACGGAACAAACCTCAATGGGAGTAAATGTAATTTTTGATATAACAATAATGTATTTATAATTATGTCAAATCTCAGGAAATGTTGATGTAATTTACCCCAAAATAAAAACACATTAGTATGTGAAGTACATAAACAATATTTTCAAGATTAGTATTTCATTTAAAAAAATGATTATATCCGGAAAAAAGAAACTAATGCAATAATCATAAACTATTTCAATTTTATAATTGCGTACGTGCATGAATCATTATTTCACCAAACTACTTTTAGCATTTTAGTTCTAACATATATACTAATAATACATTAATTTACAATTTGATACCTTGATAAGTCCTATTTTTGAACTCAAATCTCTCATGCAATGTCGACATATATTAACAATGATTGATTCTCTATGTGGTACAATAATCTGAAAAATAAAAACTCGTCAAAAAATAAAATACATAATGATGTTCCCAAATTTCATACTATCGTCTGTGAATTATACCATACAATTATTCTCTAAATTAAACCATACAAATCATGGCTTTGAAGTTGAGTAAAATTCTCATCCATTTCTCAGAATTGGTACTTTCTCTTGCAAACAAATTTAATTATTAGCAAAAACACAAATTCTCTATTACATATATGACCAAAAAAAAAAAAAAACAAACAAACAAACAAACAAAATAAAGCCACCTGCATACTTCAAAATATCTATTTCCACAGACAAAAATGCACATGTATTAACAACTGCAGAATAAATAAAAAAAAAAGACTAATTCAAAAGAATATTAAAACCTAAAAGTACAAAAGAAAAATAAAAAGAAAGTTACACCACATAATTTTTTGTCTTCCTACTCACTAAATTTATTTGCATGTAATTTCATCATTAATTAATTGGGGGAGAGGGCGGTTGAAGAGTCATGGTCCTTGTGGCATAGCTTACATGAAATAACTTCCAACCCACTTAGCCATTTTTTTTTTATTTATATATTAGTCATTGTGGCACGTGGTCTCTGCATGCATATAATAAATAATTCACACTTTAAAATATATTGTATAAGAGAAAAATATATAAACTAATATATTAAATTTTAAAAAAGAATGAATAAAGAAAAGAAAAAGAAATAATAAATTTGAATAAGTTAGTTATATTATTAGTTTAAGGGTATTTTTGACTTTATAAAAAATCGGTGCGATGGTGTAAGTAACCGTCGTTTGTGAGTAAAAATAGTATTTCCTTTTGTATATAGTATAGATGTATATTTAACAGTTAACGGTGTAAGTTTTAGAGGTAATTTGGTGAAAAATACTAATTGTGGGAGAGGGCGGTTGAAGAGTCGTGGGTAACTTGCGTAGATTTTTTTTAAAGGTAGGGATATTATAGGTATTTTAAAAAATTGGTGTAGCAAGTACGAAAATCGTCAGGTTGAGTCTATAAGGCCTCCTTTTTTAATATAGTATAGATATAGAAAATAAATATTTTTTTAAAATTAAAAATTATCTAAGATTTAGAATTAAAAATTATCTAAAACATAAATAAAATAATACATATATAAGCTAAACTTGAACGGACAAACAAAAAAATATCAAAAGGTAGTTATGAAAAATTAAGATGAGTGTGGTAGTTAAAAATATTATTTAATTTAAAAATAAAAAATTGACTTCCCAATAAATTGAAGACATCAACAAAGTATTGGGACAATTACACTTTCTTTTCCTAATTTAATGTAATTACAAGTAGATCCCCTGTGGTTTGAACAATTATATCTAACACCCCTGAGGTTTGCTTCTATCTAACAAAAAGTCCCACCGTTAGTCAAAATTAATTGAATTGCTAATATTAATAAAAAAATTAAATAAAAATTGATATTTACCCTTGATTGACTTAAAATTGACTTATTGCAGGTTGAACAAATTTTTTTGGACTAAACTATCATTAAATTGTTAAAATATATCTCGTCACAATCATTAATGCGTGAAGATATGTGAGGGTAATTTGATCATAAAAAAATTATTTGACTTGCTATAAGCAGTAATAATTAATCAAGGATAAATATAAAAAAAATTCCAATTTTTTTATTATTATCAACAAATTCGGTGAATTTTAGCTAACGGAACGATTTATTTATTAGACGAAAGCAAACTTTAAAAGTGTTAAATATAATTTTTCAATTTATAAAAAAATCTATATGTAATTACATTAAGAGGGTGTTTGGCTGAGCTTATAAGCTCTTAAAAACATCTTATAAGATGTTAGGGAGCTTATAAGTTCCAATAAAGTGTTTGGCTAATTTTTTTCTAAGAGCTTATAAGATCTCAATATAAGATGTTTTGGATCTTTTAAGCTCTTTTTAAAAAATTAACTTTCTTAACTCTTTTTATAAGATCTTAAAACCTATATAAAATTAATATGTCATAAGATAAAAATATCCTTATTCATATGCTCACACACTCTATATCACACAACACACACTCCTCTCTCTCTCTCTCTCTCTCTCTCTCACACACACACACACGTTAACTTTTTCTATAAGATCTTAAAACCTACATAAAATTAATGTCATTAGATAAAAATGTCCTTATTCATAGTACACACTCTATATCACACAACACACACTCCTCTCTCTCTCTCTCTCTCTCACACACACACACACACAAAAACATATACACTCTTTCTCTCTCTAGAATTTAATTTAATTTTTCTAATATTTGAAAAAGAGAAAATACTCAATTATTTAATAATAATTTATTATTGTTAAATAAAAATAAGATTGATATTGATATTATATTTTCTAAAAAATAAATTCAAGACATTATAAATTATACAACTAGAAACATCATTGCATTAGCAAATGTAAATATAAACTATATATCTATATAATATTTGACTAGCATGAATGTACATATATATTATTTTTATTCAAAAGTTTAGGTAATAATTCATTATTTTTTTTATATAAAAAAGATTATCTATTAAATTTTTATTTAAAATTAAACTAATGTGTACTATTTATAAAAGCATTTTAATTCTTTTTAAAGTAAGGCATGCCAAGAAATATCAACTTATTTGATTATAATAGTATCATGGTCATTTTAGTCATTTACTAATAAAAGACCTTATTATGCCAAAACCCCTAACATTTATACTATTATAAAAGAAAACCCTTTGAGCGTACCAATTTTAAATTGCCCTATTTTACCCTCAAATTAATTTCTTTTCTACAAAATAAATTTGATCAAAATAGTAATTTCAATTTTTTTAAATAATCTCACAATTTATTAAATTTATAAATAAAATCCTCTCACCCACTACTCCATGTTTCTCTCTAAATTTCTCCATGTTTGTTTTCTTTTTATAAATTTTTATATTTTTAATAAACTTTCAATTGTAAAATATTATTTTTCTATCATTTCACCCCGCGTTTCTTTATTCTCATGAATTTTTATTTTTTCTCTTATCACCATTTTTGTTCTCCACCTCATATCATAATTTTGTTTATATGCTCGCAAGAAGCGCGTGCAACGACAATTAATCTTATAAGATGTGAAAATATTTATAAACTTTAACATCTTATTTTATCCAAATACTTTAAAAACTTATTTTTAAAATAAAATCCAACATCTTATAAATTCCTAAAACATCTTATAAAATGTAACAATTTATTAAATATTTTAAATAAACTTAGCCAATCACCTTTAAATCTCTATAAAGGGAATCTATAAAGTTTCTTAATTGGAAATAGTATAGATATAAATATAGAAATCGGGTAGGGGGAGCTCATCAGAATTTGTACTGTTGTTCTTGAAAGTTGTGACCACAGTTATCCATCCGGACGTCACGATAATCTTCCGGCGCAGAGGATATCAAGAGAAACTACGTCTTTGGGAAAAAATGAGCCATTGAAATTGAAAATCGTGGAGGCAGGCGTGTTGCCGTTTTGGAAAAGTAGAGGCTATGTGGGGCCTACTGATTTTATAGAACGGGGCCCACAAATTCCTCCAACTACTGTCTTTTCTCTTCAAACTTTTTGATAATGGTAATACCGTTGATGGGTTACACGAAGGATAAGCAACTACTGGCGTGAGGATTTTGTACTCATTTGAATTATAAAGTATTAAATTAATAGATGATCATTATATCATATATATAATTTAATGGCTGATAACTTAGTATAGAGAAAATACATTTTTAAGTATCAAAAGATAGGAACACAACACTTAATCCTCTATTTTATAGGTTGATAGAGAAAGAAAATCAAACCTAAAATAAAAAAGGTTGACATTTATGTAAATAGTAAATAAATATTAATACTTTCCGTTATTAAGTGATTAAGTATGATATGGTAAATATCATTAATTTCTCTAATGAATATAACCTAGAAATAGGTCCAAGTTCAAGGGAATAATGAATGAAACATATATAGTTGTCCAAGTTCGGATGTAGTTGTTATTAACAGAATGACTTAAATGAACAAAGCCTAAAAGGAGTCCAGATTCATAGAAGCAAAGGTGGACATTCCATGAAAGGAAGGCGTTGAACAAGGAAAGTCGCTAAAGAAAAAAAGGAAAGATTGACTTACCAAATTAACTTAGTATTGTATTAGTATAAATACCCATTCTTATGAGGGAGAAAGGAGGAGATATATTGTATTTTTGGTGCTATATCGCACCTAATTGAATAAAATTCATTTGATCTTATTTTTGTACCATCAACTTGGCGCCGTCTGTGGGAAAACACTAGATTTTCTTTCGAGTTCAAGAAATATGGTGAAAATCCCGATAAAAATAAGTTAGTATAAAGATTTCTTGAAGATTCAGCCCCTCGCATGCTAGGTCTAAAACTTGAGGCACTGCAATACCAACAAAGAGGTAAAGTCTTCAGAATATGTTTGTTAAATTGCTTATTTATTTATTATTTTTTACGGTATATTATAAAACTACCTACTATATGTAGTGATGGAATCCATCTATTTTGAATAGACTAATAATGAACAGAATAGATAGAGACTAATTTATATATATATATATATGAATAATAAGAACAAGTTACATGATCAAACTAGGGAAAAAGAGGAATTCTGGAAACCAAAAATTGGAAAAAAAAAAAAAAGGGATAAAAAGCAAACAAAAGATTAAACATTCATTTTGATGGCGAATTAGATAAACAGTTAACAGAAAATTCCTATTATTAAAGCTTATATGGAGAATTTTTTTTAGGTAGATGATGTCTTAAAGATTTGTATAGTCTAATTTGTTGGTCCACACCAAGAAACTTAATAACATTCCACGACAACTGGAATACTTTTGATAAAGAACCGATCAGTATTATCTTTTTTATTGTAATTAAAAAACTTAGAATTCTAAAATTTAAGAATTGAGTCAAAATCACTTATTTGCGGTATATATATGTGTGTTAAAAAATGATTAGTAATTTTGTAACAAACGAATCATACATAGAATTGTGGGACTAATTTGAAAAGAATGTATATTACTAAATGTAAAATGCATCTAATTCCAAAAAAGAAATGGAAATTAGAAAATCTAAAATTTATTTGAAATTGTCTAAACAATGTGAATAGATTTCTGTTCAAGAATTAATATGACTATTCTAACTTTATGTTTATATTCTATGCGAGAAATGCGTTGGGAATTTCATGAATTTGACGGAGGTCACATCAAATTTGGCTGTGTGAAAGAGCACACTAGAAGAATACAGTCAAGTTTCTGGCAAATAAAAGTTTCAGAAGGAACGAAGATTTTTAAATGAAGTAAATTTATATTTTACTTTTTAATATAGTAGTGGTAAGAGAGCCAACGTAACTTTTGTATAAGAAAAAAGAAATGTGATAGAAAGCGAGAGAGCGAGAATGAGTTAGAAGATTAATCTCATTGTTTAAATGACCTTTGAAGGGCCGATATGGCCAGACAAACACATAATAATAAAAACAAAAAATTTGGTTCGAGGGGGAGATGGTACGGTCATTGCCCTGGCTCTCCCCCTGTGTGGTGTCCTATTTATTTATTTTATTTTTTAGTTACATTTTTAAGGGATTAGACTGCAACACTCGATGTAATTAGCTTGACACTCTAAACCGAATCTAATACATTTTATAACACTTTAAAGTAGAAAGCATAAAAAGAAAATACACATATTGTGTATAATGCTCATCGCGATCGCCATTCCCCAAAAAAAAAAGCGATAATAAAATTAACTCTTAGAAAAATTCATTAAAAGCTCCCCTGAGGTGCATAATACGCCCGGGAGTCAAAAAAACAAAGCTCTCCCGAGGTGCATAATACACCCAGGAGTCAAAAAAACAAAGCTCCGCTGAGGTGCATAATACGTCCTGGAGCAAAAAGTCAAACTCTCCTGAGGTGCATAATACGCCCGGGAGCCAAAAAACAAAGCTCTCCTGAGGTGCATAATACGTCCGGGAGTCAAAAAACAAAGCTCCACTGAGGTGCATAATACGCCCCGGAGCAAAAAGTCAAGCTCTCCTGAGGTGCATAATACGCCCAGGAGCCAAAAAACAAAGCTCTCCTGAGGTGCATAATACGCCCGGGAGTCAAAAAACAAAGCTCTGCTGAGGTGCATAATACGCCCCGGAGCAAAAAGTCAAGCTCTCCTGAGGTGCATAATACGCCTGGGAGCCAAAAAACAAAGCTCCCCTAAGGTGCATAATATGCCCCGGAGCCCAAAAAATAAAAACTCCCATGAGGTACTAAAACGCCCCAGACCCAAAATTCAAAGCTCCATTAAAAGAGCATCAAAAATAAAAAACCTCGAGGCACATAAAACGCTCCGAAGCCAAAAAAAAAAAAAAACCTTCCTTATAGACCCATGAAAGCATCCACCTTAATTCCTGAATATATCCATAGGATATTTAGGAATTAGGGGGGCTGTTGATGGAGAAAGAAAATCAAACCTAAAATAAAAAAGGTTGACATTTATGTAAATGGTAAATAAATATTAATACTTTCCGTTATTAAGTGATTAAGTATGATATGGTAAATATCATTAGTTTCTCTAATGAAAATAACCCAGAAATAGGTCCAAGTTCAAGGGAATAA
Organism: Sesamum angolense; assembly: GCA_034509725.1. Lineage (NCBI taxonomy): Eukaryota > Viridiplantae > Streptophyta > Magnoliopsida > Lamiales > Pedaliaceae > Sesamum > Sesamum angolense. The sequence continues at coordinate 26,376 of JACGWL010000082.1, forward strand.
TGAATGAAACATATATAGTTGTCCAAGTTCGGATGTAGTTGTTATTAACAGAATGACTTAAATGAATAAAGCCTAAAAGGAGTCCAAATTCATAGAGGCAAAGGTGGACATTCAATGAAAGGAAGGCGTTGAAGAAGGAAAGTCGCTAAAGAAAAAAAGGAAAGGTTGACTTACCAAATTAACTTAGTATTGTATTAGTATAAATACCCCATTCTTATGAGGGAGAAAGGAGGAGATATATTGTATTTTTGGTGCTATATCGCACCTGATTGAAAAAATTCATTTGATCTTATTTTTGTACCATCAATAGGGTTTTTAAAATGGTGTAAAAACGGGGATATATTTAGTGTTATATTTTACGAGATTTTTAAATTAATTTTAAAATTAAAAAAATTTTAGTTTCATAAATTCTGTCAGGTAGAGGATTAAATGTATAAAGTTTTCTCAATTTTGGGACCGTTGAAAATCCAGTAAAGCATATCACTACTATGTCGAGTTTTTCCTATTTTGAAATTATTTTAAAAATTTCATCAAGTAGTGGACCAAAAATATTGAAGCACTTATCTTATTGAACATATATAAACGACTTCACCAATATATGCACAAAATTCATGTTATGCACGGTCATATATATATTTTCTTATTTTCAACTAAATATTTTTTACAATATATTGCGCTTAGAAAAGTTCTTAATGTAAAATAAAATTTTCACATGTAATAGACTAAAAATAATATTTTTTAATTTTTAATCTATTTTGATTATTGTTTGCCGATGATATTTTTTTACACAAACAACATATTTCTACTTAATAAGATCTATATTTATATGAGAATTACTTTAGAATAATTATGACATTATATACCACATTTTACATAAACTCAACTCCATATAAGAATTACAGGATTAGATAATTTTTCGAAAGATAAATTATAAACTAATGAACAAATAAAATTCAAAAAAGCCCATGTAAAAAAAAAAATAATTTACCCCCTGTAAACTAAAAATAATACAATTCACAAGGGGGTAAATTGCTTTTTGTTTTTTCACAGGGACTTTTTTTATACTTTTCTATTAACACAGGGAGGTAAATTGCATTTAACCAGAGAAAATATACACCAAGATCTTAGGCTAAACTGCAATCGGTAATATATATATATATATATATTATATATATATATATATATTATTTATAAACATGGATAAACTCAACCCAAAAAAAAGTGATAAAAGAAGATAGAATTTATTAGAACCCCTGGAGTAAATTAAGATAAAACGAAAAAGAAAAAGAAAAAGAAAAACTTCTGAATAAAATATAAAAATATAGATAATGCTAATTCAAGATAGTAAAAAGCTAACTTATGCAAATAAAAAGGTTCGATACGCTTGGGAAAAAAAATAAAAATTTTAAATTTATACACAATTTTCATAATAAAAATAAAAAGGGATGATATGTTATACACGCATAGCTTTCAACAATAACAATTTTCCAAAGTAGACACTAAATAATTTTTATATTCCATTTCACAAAGTATAAAATAATCGAAGACCTACATTAATAATTAAGCTGTTTGTTTACAAGATGTTATTGTCGATATTATATCTTCATCTGTTGAAAAATTAAAATAATGATAGATAATCCATATAAAGAGTTACTATTATTATAATTTATAAAGAATATATTATAATAAAGAGATCTAAAGGAAAAAATGATAAATAAATAAAAATAAAATTTGATTTTCAAATAATTTTAAAATCGCGATATATATCCTTTCATTTAATTGAAGAAAAAAGATAATTAAGGACTAAATTGTCATGTGTGAGAAAATAATTACAAACAAAAGTATGTTTTTTTTTTTTTTATTTAGAAATATCGATTTATTTTTTCAAACAAATAAATATCAATTTATTTTCCAAAAATAAAAAGTTCATTCCAAATAGAAAGCTAGGAACATTTTTCATCGATCAAGAAAAGAAAAAAGAAAAGCTTTCATGGGCAAATATAAGGAATCTTAAAGATGAAAGTTTAATATGCAAATAAAAAATGAATAAAAAAAATAGTCATCAACTAAATAAGAAGTTGTAATGAAATGAAATTAATATTATATATATGTTCTTTGTTTCTTCTAGAGAAAGCTGAATCCATCCCATCAAAATGTCATTCCAAATCCCCAACTACTAATTTTGCCCTAATTTTTAAACAAAAAAAAAAAAAAACACCTTGGTCGAGTTCTATTATGAATTCTTTTATTTGTTAAACTTTTATGAGACTTATTGAATTTTGAGATTTTTTATTTTTATTTTTATTTTATTTTGATCAATAAAAAAAATCACATTATTTATACCCATCGTAATTTGTTTTCCAAAATATTCAAAGAGGTACTTTTCTCCAAAACTTTTGTGAGCTAGTTAAATTTGATTTGATAATCTTATCAATGATGGTCTTTCATTTGACAAAATTAAACTTTTAGAAAGTAATATTAATGTGAAATTCTTTTGACAATACACTTTAATACTACTAATTTTAATACACCTTCATAATCAGTTCTATAAGAATTTTTCATGAGAACTAATAAGATGCAATCTACTTTATTAGTATAATGTATGTCTTAAGTAATGGTAGATGTGGTTGAAAGTTTATATTTACAGTTCCGAGATGATTTCTTTTACAAATATTTTAAGATGATGGATTTGAATTTACGGATTTTAAATTTTTTATAATAATTATTTGAATTTGTTTGTATATGATTTGACTTATAATTTGATCTGCTTTTTTGATGCGACATGCGACTTGATCGGTGACTCGTTGCGCGAGATATTGTCCCTTTTGGTTCCGTATGAACCTCACGGGTTTGTCCTGAAAAGGCGCCTCGCTAAGAATAGGAGGTCTTGGGGCTTATAAGCCACTCAAACTCCTCGTCTACAACCGATGTGGGACGCTTGTCTACATCATAGCCCCCCAGACGAGGGGCTTGGGCAGAGGCACATGGCCTCGTTCTCACAGACGGCGCCATTGATGCGACATACGACTTGATCGGTGCCCTGTTGTGCGAGGTATTGTGCGCTTTGGCCTGTATGAGCCTCACGGGTTTGTCCTTGAAAGGCGCCTAGCTAGAGAAAGGAGGTCTTGGGGCTTATAAGCCACTCAAACTCCTTGTCTGCAATCGATGTGGAACGCTTGTTTATATCATTTTCCTTGCGTGAGATATTATTAAAAAAAATGCGAACAATTCACTTATGACATATTGTAAATGAGCAAATTTTTTTACTATGGAAAAAAAAAAAGAAGCTATTTATCATAGCTCCTGTATTTTTAAAATGCAGCAATTTAAATCACTTTTTTTAAAAAAATACAAAGGAATATATTGCATTAAACTCGATATTATCTGCTCTGATTTAATGTAAGTTTTATGATTTTGTTTTAAAAATGTGTCTCGATAGAGAGATGAGGCTTATAAGCGTTCAGGTAAAAGTCTGCAATTGATGTGGGAAGCTTGTTTATATCAATATAATTCTAAATTTTTAAAGATTTCAAATTATTTAACCTTCATTGTCAACTATATTTTATAAAATAATAATAAATTTTAAATTATTTTAATAGTCATTTGAAATTTTTTGTTTCGAACATTTCCCTCGAATCCAAATACTTTCATCATATGCAGCATAATGTAATTCATATTTAAATATGCATGATCTCTCATCAATAGTATAGCAAAATTATGATTTTTTTTCCTCACAAATTATTGTGTAACTAGACTTAATATATAAGAGAAAGTATATATATTTACAGACATTTTTTAGTAAAAGTAAAATTCATAACATAAATTCTATAAAAGTTCAATAAATAATTGGGATTAAAATACAAGGATTTTTTTTACTACATTAGATAATATAAATTATAAGAATAGTTGATTATATTTTTAGAGCCAAATATTAAAATATAACTCCAAGTATATAAAATAGGCAGTGTAATATTTTAAAAACATATGATATATTTTAATCCTACAATATATATAATTTGAAGAATAGATTAGAAAAAAGTAATAATAAAACATCAGAGAACTTGATAAATATTACTTGTGATTAAGTATCATGCATGGATGTTGAAAAAATAAAAAATTATGGTGAATACCTATTAACTACGACTACTACTCAACGACTATTAAGAGGGTGTTTGCCTAAGCTTATAAGCTCTGCAAAACACACTCTCTAGGATTTTTTTTTTTTTTTTGCTATTTAATTTTTTAATATATATTAAAAAAGAGAAAATACTTTATTTTTTAATAATAAATTATTATATATAGTTAAATAACAATAAGATTGGTATTGATATTATACTTATTGAAAAAAATAAATTCAAGGCATTATAAATTCTACGACTGAAAATAATCATTGCATTAATAAAGAATATATTAATTATATATCTATATTAATGTTCAACTAGCATAAACGTACATATATATTAAACGAGAAGTATATTATAAATTGCAATATTACTAATTTAAATTTAAGTTGAATTAAAATTTTCAGCAGATCAAATATGAAAAGGCAACTGATAATGAAAAGAGTAGGTAAGTGAGGAGATAGAGTTAGATGATCTAAGCCGCTATTACTACTCGACGTGACAACCATTACAAGTAAAGAGACTCTGCAGTTGAGTGGTCAAACGCCTTTGCTACCCTTGTATTATTGTTGTTGATGATGCGTAAAACTCATCGTAGCGTTTGGATTCATTTTTTAAGTGTTTTGTTGTATTTTGTAGAGATAGAAAGAGAAAAATAAAGATAAATAAATATGTGTTTGAGATAATGTGTATGTTTTGATTTATTTTTTGAGATAATTTAAAATAAATATTGTATGTTTGATGTTGTGTTTTAGAAGATAAAAATTATTGTTCATAGTCAAATCATGTCTTTTTTTATATATTTATATATATAAATGTATATATATATATATATATATATATAATATAAGGATTGTATGTTTCATGTTGTGTTTTTGGAGACATAAATCACTGTTTATTGTCAATTCATGTAATTTTTATATATATTTATGTTAAAAACAGTTAAAACACCTAAATAAGATGTTTCTATATGATGACAAACATTGGATATGTTTTGACTCATTTCGGAGACAACTCAAAAATGAAAACAAACACAGTGCATGTATTTTAAAATTTTAGTTACAAACTTTGTTAAAAAAAATAGACAAAAAGCTTCTGTATTTTTTAAAATTATGTACTCTTTTCTTCTGTTAATTAGTTTTAACAGTGTTAAAATTTTTGTTGAATTGTCTGTTATACCTTTATTATGATAATTTTTTTCAACAGTTAAAAAATCAACGGTCTAAATTTAAGGTAATCTCAATATATTTTTTTATTTTTATAAACACACAATTATATATATATATATATATATATATATATATATATATATATATATATGATTATGTCTAGAATTATATATGTAATATATATACATCTATACTAATATAAAAAGAAAAGAGGCTCTATACTCACAAACGGCGGTTAGTGACACCGTCGCATCAATTTTTTATAAAGTAAAAAATGTCCTTCAACTAATAAGATAACTAACTCATTCCACTTTCCAAATTATTCATTAACTAATAAATTATTTTTATTTTCTTTTCTTTTTAATGTCATGTATTGATTTATTTA